>JAHTLZ010000400.1:0-10871 GCA_023846285.1 Phrynocephalus versicolor | reverse complement strand
TGTACAGAGCGGATACGCACCGTCGCCCAAAATGATAGGTGGGATGGAAACCCCACCATACTGGAACCTTGGGTTGCCAGGTATCAGTGTGCCTTCCTCCATCTTCCTGAAAAGCAGCGATGAACGGAAAACATGTGCGTCATGGTTTACACCGGAATGGCCAGCAAGCATTGAGAAGAACAGGCCGTCGCCGTCACAAGCTGCCTGAAGCAAGATGGAGTGAAATGATTTCCTGTTGTAGTACGCCTGCACCTCCTTCATTGGCGGGGAAATCGGCACGTGTGAACCGTCCACTGCACCTAAACAGTGAGGGAACCCGTGTTTCCTCGTAGACGAAAGCATCTGTGGAAAGCATTGAAAAAAGCGTTTTTTGGTTATTGTACCGAAAATTTAGGAACTGTAATATTATAAGTAGAATTATGCTGAACAGGTTACTTACCTTATTGAAATCCACTATTCGAACCTCCTCCTTCAGCAGCGTGTGCTCTATTGCCAGGCAGACTTCTACGACAACACTGGCAATCGTTGAAGTCCCCTTCTGGAAAACAAGCGCTATGGTGCGGTAGCATGAGCGACTTGCAAGGAAGTACACCCCGATGGCCACCCGTTCCTCCACCGGTATTGCTGAGCGCATAACGGTGTCTTGCCGCATAAGATACGGTCGTAGAACATCAGCGATTTCGAAAAGGGTCTGACGAGTCATCCGAAAGTTCTCAATCCACTGTCTATCGTCCCAGATTTCCAGAACCGTGTCATGAAACCAGGCAGACCGTCCAGGATAACACCAGCATAGTTTCGGTTGTGGGGATGTAAGCCTCCACTCAGCCACAGTCCAAAAAACAGTTTGCACAAGTGTGTTTGTGATGCCCATTAACTCGGTACAGTCATCATCAGCTTCATCCTCCGCATCCCGGCCCCGATAAAGAAGCGAGACGCAGTTCAGAATAATATTTACGTTCTCTACCACGGAACACAGGAGCGACATATTTCGCCGAAAAGATTTCCTACGAAGCGGGCCACGAGAGAACCGCATGGTGGACCACGTCTGCAGGTACTGGAAATGATCGATAAATCAGGAAGCAGACAAGAATGTACTGTGATGCTCCTTTGGAGGACCAAACCGCGGGACGTTTAATTCTTAAACAAGAAGCCATCTAGTGTCTGATTGAGTAAGTGGAACTGAAAGGCACAATGCCAATGGAGTTCCCCACGCATTACTGGGTAAAAAGGGGGGAAATGTACCCAAAAAAAGTACACATGAAAAATGTATGGAGCAAATCGATAAATCGATACCCCTAATAACCGCAAACGTGGGTGGCCGGGACATCCAGCAAAGTCCAACAGAAAATTACACCTCGATCCGAATCTAACAAGTGAGGTAACTGAGCATTCGGATTCACCCAGTAAACACGTGAGTAAAGCAGCAAGAGGGACGGCCCCGGATTGAGGTCATGTGACCAAAACCGAATTGAGATCGGAGCCACCCACAGAAGTGGTAGAGCAGGTACATGAAGTAACCACCTAAGTTGACCTGGATTGCTGTGTGCCAATATAAACCTACAGACATATCACCAAACTTCCCTCCCACCTGTACCTTCTTATCCCTTCCTCTGATCCTCCAATCATCCGTTTGAACTTCTTTTTCATCTACTACTTTTCTATCTTCCTTCTCTTCATCAGTTTGTATTTCTTTATTATCCACTTTCACACTCAACGCCTCCATTTCAGTTTTTAACACCTCCCAAGTCACCACCTTCTGGATCACTGCTAAAAACCCAGTGGTGATCCTTGTAGGGCTCCATCTTCCCTCCAAGCTCTCCCCCAGACTATCTTTCTCAGTCTTCTTTATGTCACTTAAAGATTGTAGTCCTTCTTCTGTCTGAGCGGACAAACCCACACTTTCTCCTTCCGTCTCCCTGTCACAGGAGGACAGGCTAAGACGGGGAGTCTGTCCTTACAAGCGTCAAAGAGAGAAGAAAAAGCTACTTCACGGGAAGGAGGGGCTTTTGGAGGGAGAATCATTAAATTGTTTAGACTTTGTTAAAGCCTGAGTCGTTAGACCAGTGGTTCTCAACCTGTGGATCCCCAGGGGTTCTTGGACTGCAACTCCCAGAAATCCTGGGCAGCTCAGCTAGTGATGAAGACTTCTGGGAGTTGTAGTCCAGGAACCTCTGGGGACCCACGGGTTTAGAACCACTGCTTTAGACTGTAGAAATGTATCTACTTATTGGATGTTTGCTTGTGTTAGATATTTTCTTGTTTTTCTAAAGTTTTATTTTCCGTCGTCAGACATTCATACAAAGATTGGCTTTTTGTTTTGAATTTTGAACTCTACATGTCAGAAACATGTATGTGGGGTTGTCCTTGAATCTTGTTCGAAGACTTCAGCGGGTGCAAAATGCGGCAGCCAGACTGGTGGTGGGTGTGGGTTGATATGATCACATCACCCCAGCTGTGGCTTGGTTGCATTCGCTACACGTTGCGTTCTGAACAAGAGTCAAGATCTTGGTTTTGAATTACAAAAACCTCCATGGCTTGGGACCTGAATACGTGGCAGAGCGGATCTTCCAGAGATCAACTGAGGCCTGACCTACCAGAATGTCGCAGGTGCTCTCACTTTGGGTGGCCACGCCCAGGTGTTATGGTTTTTTAGCAGAGTTTTATTTACAAAAGTATAACTTGGCAAAATAACAATATAACATAAACAGCTTTCTTCAGCATTCCACCTTCAGTCACAGAGTCCTTCAGCAGAGACGTGTAGCAGCATGGATCATCATCAGGAGGTTGGATGAAGTGATCAAGTGTTACCCTCCCTTGCTATCCAATATATACACAGTTAATTACTCATTACAGTCAGCTGATCCCTGACTGGCTTACTACAGCTACAAACTCTTAGCAACTTACTTACAATTGTTAGTTACTATACTATTATACCCTAACAGTCCCCTCCTTAACTAACAATTGAACATATTATACTGTGAGGTTTCCTTGTCAACTTCTATATGTACTCTGGAAGAATTAGGCGCAGACTTGGTTGATTCTTGTAAAATAAATAAATCTTTATTTAAACTTCCAACTTTTGTCTTTTCTCTTTCTTTATCGAAACAACTTTCTCCAATGGGAGATAATACAGGTATTTCGAAGTTTGGTTCAAACGAACTATTAAACAACATGTTTCCTTGTTGGGATACATTGCTTCTTACTTGGGGTGAGCTTTCGGTTGTGTTGCCGCAAGATTCCCGCAACGAGCCCCGCAATATGGGTGTTGCCCTTCCAGGCCTGGGCTCCAACCCCACCCTGGTATCCATCTTGGTGGGCTTGCTACCTGATTTTCTTTTCTATCTCTCCCATCTGGAATATTGCTTTTCCAAGGGTAACGGGGAGGGATCTCAGGTGTTGGCAATGGTAATCCCGTATCTGCCTTCTGGAGTACATCCCTCCTCCTCGGCACCCCCTCCCTAACGTCCTTAACCGTCTCTCTCCCCGTCCGGTACTCTGTCCTCGCCTCGTGCACTTCCTTTCCTTCACGAGACCCTTTTCCCATCTCGTGCCCCTCCGTTTGCACGCTAGCTTCCCTATATAATACTCTACTTATTTTACTCTCGGTTTGGACTCCTATCTGTCTAACTACCTTTTCCAGATCTCGGTTTACCTGTACTCCCGTGTGCCAATACAACCCCACTGACATGTCTCCATATCTCCCTCCCACCTGTATCTTCTTATCTCTTCCTCTAATCTTCCAATCATCTGTTTGAATTTCCTTTTCCTCCATTATCCCTATTCCTTTTTCTCCCTCATCAGTCTGAGCACTCTTATCGTCTGTCTTCACACTTAGCCCCTCCATTTCTGTCTTCAACATATCCCATGTCACCACTCTTTGAATTACTGCCAAGAATCCAGTGGTAATCCGTGCAGGACTCCAGCTCCCTTCCAAGTTCTCTCCTGGGCTATCCTCCACAGTCCTCTTTGTACTACCCAAGTGTTGCTCTTCTTCTTCTTCCCTATGGATTCCACTCAATTCTTTCTCCTCAGTCTGTATCACAGATGTCTGAGCAGACAGACCCACACCTGCTCCTTCCTTCTCCCTGTCACATATACATTATCTATATATTACAATATGTTATATATTATCCACACATACAATATGTGCTACTGCATTCCAATGCATTCTGGTTTTTCCAGAGCAATACCTGCTCACCATGTTAACTTCCAACATCATGTCTAGCAGTTACAGCCATTCATTTTAGTGACCCCACTACATACTGATGCCTCCTCTTTATCAAAATTAACAGTTTTTCTTCTTTTACACAACAACCTTGTGCCATTTTAGATCCGACAGAGTTACATTCACTCATGTTTTAGGATTTTAATAATGTAGCTACTTTGTTATGCAAATCCCCTCCCTGGTAAGAACATAAGAACATAAGAACATAAGAAGAGCCATGCTGGATCAGGCCAAAGGCCCATCTAGTCCAGCTTCCTGTATCTCACAGCGGCCCCACCAGGTGCGTTTGGGAGTGCATGAGACTAGATATCTGTCTCCTGATACCACTCCCCTGCATCTGGCCCTTGAAGTAACCCGGTTTAAAGCCTGGAGACTCCACATCTCCATCATGGTTTGTAACCTGTGATGGACTTTTCCTCCAGGAATCTGTCCAATCCCCTTTTGAAGGCATCCAGGCCAGATGCCATCACCACATCCTGTGGCAGGGAGTTCCATAGACTTACAACGCGCTGAGTGAAAAAATATTTTCTTTTGTCTGTTCTTACTCTCCCAGCCCTCAATTTGAGTGTATGTCCCCTAGTTCTGGTATTTTGGGAGAGAGAGAAGAGCTTCCCTCTATCCACTTTACTCATACCCTGCATTATTTTGTACGTCTCAATCATATCCCCCCTCAAGCGCCTTTTTTTCCAGACTAAAGAGGCCCAAATGTTTTAGCCTTTCTTCATAAGGGAGGTGCTCCAGCCCGGTAATCATTTTAGTCGCTCTCTTCTGCACCTTTTCCAGTTCCACTATGTCTTTCTTGAGATGCGGTGACCAGAATTGTACGCAGTACTCCAGGTGGGGCCTTACTATTGTTTTGTATAATGGCATTATAATGTTGGCTGTTTTATTTTCAATCCCCTTTTTGATAATCCCTAGCATGGAATTGGCCTTCTTCACCGCTGCCACACATTGGGTAGACACCTTCATGGAGCTGTCCACCAACACACCAAGATCTCTTTCCTGATCCGTCACGGATAACTCAGAGCCCATGAGTTGATAAACGAAGTTTGGGTTTTTTGCCCCAATATGCATTACTTTACATTTGGTTACATTAAAACGCATTTGCCATTTTTCAGCCCACTCCCCAAGTTTGGAGAGATCCTTCTGGAGCTCTTCACAATCTTCTCTGGTATTTACCACACGGAAAAGTTTTGTGTCATCTGCAAACTTGGCCACCTCACTGTTTATCCCTGTCTCCAGGTCATTTATGAACAGATTGAAAAGCACCGGTCCCAGGACCGAGCCCTGGGGCACACCGCTTTTCACTTCTCTCCATTGCGAAAATTTCCCATTGACACCTACTCTTTGTTTCCGGGATTTCAACCAGTTCTCAATCCATAAGAGGACCTGCCCTCTTATCCCCTGACTGTGCAATTTTCTCAGAAGCCTTTGGTGAGGGACTGTGTCAAAAGCTTTTTGAAAATCCAGATAGACTATATCAACCGGTTCACCCAAATCCACGTGCCTGTTGACCTTTTCAAAAAATTCTAAGAGGTTTGTCAGACAAGATTTACCCTTACAGAAGCCATGCTGATTTTCTCTCAGCAAGGTTTGTTCTTTTATGTGTTTTAAGATTTTCTCTTGGATGAGGCTTTCCACCACCTTCCCTGGGACAGATGTAAGGCTAACCGGCCTGTAGTTTCCCGGGTCCCCCCTCCTTCCTTTTTTAAAAATTGGTGTGACATCTGCTATCCTCCAGTCCCCCGGCACTGTGGCCGTTTTAAGAGACAAGTTGCATATAACGGTTAAGAGATCTGCAATTTCATTTCTCAGTTCCCTAATAACCCTCGGGTGGATGCCATCTGGGCCCGGTGATTTGTTAATCCTCAATTTATCAATTAGTCCTAAAACCTCCTCTCTTTTAACCTGTATTTGATTTAATTCTTTAGTCAAGAGGGGCGGCTGAGGCAGCGGAATCCGCTCAAGGTCCTCTGTCGTGAAGACAGACGCAAAGAACTCATTCAATTTCTCTGCAATGTCCAAGTCTTCCTTAACCTCCCCTTTTCCTCCCTCACCATCCAGAGGGCCAACTGGTTCTCTGGCAGGTTTTCTACTTCTAACATATTTAAAGAAGCTTTTATTATTACCCTTTATATTGCTAGCCATTCGTTCCTCAAAGTCTTTCTTTGCCTCCCTTATCATCTTCTTACATTTCTTTTGCCAGAGTTTGTGTTCCTTTTTATTATCCTCATTTGGGGAGGATTTCCATTTACAGAAGGACCTCTCCTTGTGCTTTAGAGCCTCTCTAACTCCACTCGTTAACCATGCCGGTGCCCTCTTGGACTTAAATGAGCTCTTCTTTCTTTGTGGTATGCACTTGTGCTGGGCCTCTATTATTGTTGTTTTAAACAGGCTCCATGCACTCTGAAGAGATTGGATTCTTTTAACCTTCCCCTTCAGTTTCTCTCTAACTATTTTCCTCATCTGAGGGAAGTTTGCCCTTCGAAAATCAAGGGTTTTTATGTCTGATTTGGTTGACACTCTTCCTCCGACATGCATGGCAAAGGTAATTGCAGCATGGTCACTGTTCCCCAGAGGCTCAGTGACATTCACACCCCTGACCAGGTCCTGAGTATCACACAATATTAGATCCAGAGTTGCCTGTTCTCGGGTGGGCTCCGTGACAAGTTGCTCTAAGGCACAGTCATTCAGCAAGTCGAGAAACCCAATTTCTCTTTCTTGCCCGGAGCTCGCATTGGCCCAGTCAATGTGGGGATAATTGAAGTCCCCCATGATTACTATCCTATCCCTCTTAGCCACCTCCATGATTTCTCTCCTCATTTCAAGGTCCCCCTCAAGGTTTTGATCTGGTGGACGATAGAATACTCCAACGATCACATCACTCCTTGGACCTGGTAGTTTAACCCACAGTGATTCTATGGTGGAGTCAGACCCTCTGTCCATCTCCATTCTGCTGGATTTTACCCCTTCTTTTACATAGATGGCCACTCCTCCTCCAACCCGCCCCTCTTTATCCCTTCTATAGAGTTTATAGCCAGGGATTGCTGTATCCCACTGGTTCTCCACATTCCACCAGGTTTCTGTTATGGCTATTATATCTATGTTATCCCTAGCTGCCAAATGTTCAAGTTCTCCCATCTTTGCTCGGAGGCTTCGAGCATTGGCGTAGAAGCACCTGTACAGTGGGTCCTGCAACAACAGCTGCTGCCTTGTTCTTTCTCCTGCACAGCTTTTATTATCAGTAGACAAACTGTCATATTCCGTTATTCTCCCAGTGCTAATACCTGCTACGCCATCTCTATGTGATTCTCTACCTTCTTCAACGTCATTCCCCGAGGATGATGTGTTCCGAACCGGATGCCACTCAGCTCCTGTCGGCTTTCCCCCAGTTATCAGTTTAAAAGCTGCTCTGCTGCCCTTTTGAGGTTGAGTGCCAGCAATCTGGTCCCATCCTGATTCAAGTGCAACCCATCCCTCCTGAACAGGTTTGGCTTGTCCCAAAATGTTCTCCAGTTCCTGGCAAATCTAAAGCCCTCCTCTCGACACCATCGCCTCATCCACGCATTGAGGCTTCTGAGTTCTGCCTGCCTGGCGGGTCCTGCACGAGGAACAGGTAGCACCTCTGAAAATGCTACCTTGGAAGCCCGGGACTTCAATCTTCTACCTAACAACCTGAATTTGGCTTCCAAGACTGACCGCTTTGCCTTCCCAACGTCATTGGTACCAACATGTACCATGACCACTGGCTCCTTCCCAGTTCTCTCTAACAAGCTATCTATATTTCTCGTGATGTCTGCAACCTTTGCACCTGGCAGGCAAGTGACCATCCGGTTATCATGCTCGTCACAAATCCATCCCTCTGTATTTCTAATTATAGAATCCCCTAGTACAAGAAGCTTCTCTCCTGCAGCCTGTTCATCTACATGTACCTGATCTTGTGTCTCATCAATAGTGATGAGGGAGAGATCCTCCGGTGGAACCAATTCTTCCTCTATGTGTGCCTCATGAGGTGTGCTGAGGGAAAGAGCCTCAAATTGATTGTGCAATATGAGACTCTCTGAGCGATCCCTTGGCCTTCTACTCCTTTGAGTCACATTCCTCCACCCATCTACCTCCTGAGTTGGGGCAGTGACTTCCTCCTCAGAAGTGTGCCCTGTCTCTTCTTTGACCTGGATAGTCTGTTCCGCTCTGTCCAGGAACCTCTCGAGCTCCTCAATGTGTTGCTGGTCCGATATGCGAGCTTCTAGCTGCTGGACCTTCTCTTCCAATAGCGCAACCAGTTTGCACTTGCAGCAAATGTAGTTCTGTACACACTCTGTCAAAATGACAAACATGGCACAAGTACTACAGGAAAATACAGCTGCTCCCTCCAACTCCATTTTAACGAGTGCAATAAAATGTATTGAAGGTCTCAAAAATGTAAACTTACACTATTTTTTTTAAAATCTAGTAAGACTAATGTGTAGGAACTCCTTAGGAGTAGCTTGGCTTGGGGACTCAAATATCCTTTTTGTATTTTTTTTCTTTTTTTTTTCTTTTTTAGTTTGCACGCGCCGTCAGGCGCGTGCTGCTGGGAGCAAGTATTTAAAGATAAAGCTCCTCCCCCTACTTACTGCTGGGAGCAAGTATTTAAAGATAAAGCTCCTCCCCCTACTTACTCTGTGCTCTCAGGCCGTGTGCTTCCTCTCTGCTTTGTCTGCAAGAAAAGGGGTAAATATGTTAATACCTACATATTGCACACTGTATTTCTAGCTTTACTGTTCACTCCAGGAGGAATATTCATGTAAATGGTCTCAGAAAACTCTGAGTTTAAGTATGCTGTTTTTAGATCACATTGAGTTACTACACTTTTTCTTTTGAACTGCCACTGCAAGGCAAATTCTAATACTATCAGCATGTATAATGGGAGCAAAAGTTTCATCATAGTTTATATTTTTCTGCTGTAAATACCTTTTTGCAACCAAAGGAGCTTTGCACTTATAATTACCATCTGACAGTGGTTTTCTCTTGAATATCCATCTGCAACCTATTGTTTTCTGACCTGGTTCTAGTTGCACTTTCTTATATACCTTTAACCGTTTCATAGATTGTAACTCAGACTGCATTGCTTCTAACCATTCTTTCTTTTCAATTTCAGGCATAGAAAGAATATCCTCATAACATGAGGGTTCCTCTTTTACTAAGCAAATATTTACAGGTTGATACCTATGTGGTTTTTTTTTTCTCTATGAGACCTGCGAGGTAATTCTTCTAACTCATCACTGCTTGACTCTTCCTGCTTTGTAACACCTGTAGGGACTAATTCAGAGTCTGCCTCATACTCATTGTCAGAATCACTTTTCTTAAAGCTACATTGCTCTTCTGATTGCCGCACCTGGTCAGTTGACTCTCTATCTGGCTCTGATTTCCTTGGTTCATCTATGAATGTGGCATCTCTAGATATTACAACATTATTGCCTTTATCTACAAACCTCCAAGCTCTTGCACTAGAGTCATAGCCCCAAAATCAGCACTTTTTGGCTTTAGGTTGTCCTTTCCTTCTCCTCTCCTTGGGAATTCCCACAAATGCAGAGGCACCAAATTTTCTTAAATGTGTTAAGTTTGGTTTTCTGCCATATAACAATGTAAATGGTATTTTACCTGTTGTGGTATGCAATGTCCTGTTCAGAATATATACACTTGTCAATGCAGCTTCTGCCCAAAATGTCTGAGTTAATTTGGCATCCTGAAGCATGCAATTTTTCATGTTATTTACTGTCTGAATATGCCTTTCCACTACACCACACTGCCAAGGTGAATAAACACATGACCTTTTGTGAAATATTCCTCTTTTCTTTAACCAGTTCTCAAACTGTTTAGAAGTAAACTCTTCTGCATTATCAGTCCTTACATCTGAGACTTTTTCTTGAAATTTCCTCTCTATAAACTTTACCCAAGATGTAAATATGGCAAACACTTCAGACTTTCTTTTCATTGGGAACAGAAAACTGTATCTGCTATAGTCATCTACAACAAGCAGAAAATACTTAGCTGAACTATGAGATTGTTTAAATGGCCCTGCTATGTCAGCGAACACCACCTGAAAAGGTGAATTTGAAATCCTATCATTTGCCTTAGGAATTGGCTTTGCTTTTTCTTTTGCAATGTTACACACCCCACAAGGTACATATGCTTTACACTCTTTCATGTTCATACCTTCTACATGCATTTTCGTTTTAAACAGAGTTTTATAGTTTAAATGTCCCATTCTTTTGTGCCAGTCATGAATGCAATTTAAATGAGGCTGTTTGTTAACTGAATTCACCGTTTGCTTTCGCCCCTCCTCTTCTGGCTTTTCCTTTGGGAACATTTCATAGAGCCCATTTCTCAGTCTACCTTCAGCACATATTTTTCCAATTTTAATTACTTTACATGTGCCTTTCTCAAATTCTACTTTGTAATTTTGTCTGTCTAAACTAGACACAGACAAGAGATTGTATGATAGACTAGGGATACATAATATGTCTTTGCATGTTACACCCAAACAATCTACATATAAATCCCCTTTACCAGCCACTTTTAAAGTTTTACCATCAGCAAGACACACTGTCTCTTCCTCAGACCTGTGAAATGAAACAAAGTTAGTAGGGTTTTTGCAAGAAAC
>JAHTLZ010000399.1:0-11463 GCA_023846285.1 Phrynocephalus versicolor | reverse complement strand
AGCACTGGTTCAAGGAGAAAAATGCATTTTACAGAACCTTTACAAAACTGTACAATAATTTTCTGATTGTAGAGAATGTAAGATAACCTTCGGAAGCAGAATGCTTGAACAAAGTCCTATGGTCAATGGTGTGTAGATTACTCCAAATCTAGCAATGGTTGTATGACCAATCATCACAGCATTTGCTGTAGCTGCTTTTTTTCATTCTCTTTATCCCCCATCAGGAGTACAAACAAAAAAAGAGATGGAAGGAGTGATTAAGTTCAAAATCCAATTTATTGGACTTGAAAAGCCTCTTGACTGTAAAACAGTGCTGTCAAAACCAATCCTTTTCCCCCTGACATTATTGCCAATCAGTCCATGGGGAAAACTAGTCAAGCTGTTGCATTCCTCAAATGAGCATTTTTTTGGAAATAAATACCCCCACACACACACACACCTGCTTCTGTTCTCCTGCAGGTCCTTCAATAAATGCATGTAGACTCATGAATTCTTCCTATTACCATCACCAGCAACCCCACCAGAACCAGTAATACCACATCCACCGTCTTTTAGCATGGACATTTTTGACAGATGTAATATGCCACAGCTTCATTATTGCTGTTAATCATTTTCAGACCACAGTCTTCCTTAGTTCCTTCCCCTTATTTCTAACTTCGAGGGCTGTGAAACAGATGGGAAAAAGTCAGAAAGAATAGATGTTTCAACTGTAATTAGTTTCAGTGGTTAAATAGACCGTTCATGCACCCCTAATACATTGCAGATCTGTATAACATAAGTGATGGGCACTGTGTTTGTCTTTGTGTAGCTGCTTTCCTGTTGGCAAAGTGTGGCTCAGCTCTATGCCAATATCTTAGATCAGTGGTTTAGCCTTGGGTCCCAGAAATCCTGGCCAGTATAGTTGATGGTGAATGTTTCTGATAGTTTTATCCCTAGAACATATCAGGATCCAAGGTTGGGAGCCAATATCTTAAACATTATCAGTTCATCCAAAAATAAGAGTGCATCTTATGACCTATCCAACCCTACTGATTAACTTGGGAAACTCCATTTCTTGAATCTGGTCCATAGGCTGGACATTCCGCATCACTGACATATAGCGTTTATACACGACCCCTAAGCTCCGCAGCAAATGGCTGCAAGCTCCGGAGCTTAAAAATGTTTCCCCACCAGCTCCGGAGCTAACAGAAAATTAAGTGCGACCCCGCCCACCTAAGCACGACCCAGCGCATCTTTCAAATACCTGCTCTGGGAGAGTGAAAAATTTTGATGCGCAGAGTGCCGGGCTCTCTGAGCTTCTTTTTGTTGTTTTTCTTTTGCCTCCCGCCCCTTTAAGAGGAACCAGGAAGTGAACGGGGCTCGGAGCAATTTCCACCGGCACTCGGAGGTAAGAGTGCATTCAGTTCAACCAACCCAGTGGAGACACAGAGTCCACGCATGCATGCGGAAAAGAAGCCACGAAGCCAGAACGGCGGGGAACAACGGGGAGGGATTCATTCAGCCCCTACTTTGGAGGCCAGTTTTCAATACCCAGGAGACCAGTTCAACCAACCCAGTGGAGACACAGAGCCCACGCATGCATGCGGAAAAGAAGCCACGAAGCCAGAACGGTGGGGAACAATGGGGAGGGATTCTTTACAGCCTGGCTGGTACTTTTATCTCTCAGCGAAGGTTCCAGGGAGGAGAAAGAGAAATAGAAAGTTGGAGGATACTAGGGTACTATAGGAAGGATAGATAGGGTTATAGAGGATAGGGTACTTAAAATAGAAATGGAAATGGAAATAGATAGACACATAGAAAGCTAAATAGAAATAGGGAACTAGAAAGAGACATAGAAGGTTCAAGGAAGGAGACCAAATCCACCAACCCAGTGGAGACACAGAGTCCACGCATGCGGCAAAGAAGCCACTAGAGTAGACCTTCTCTCTCCTTGACCAGAACCTGATTGCGCTTCTCGAGGCCCATCTCCAGGGCAGAGACACTCCACTGCCCTCCACCCTGTCTGGCTTCCCTGTCGTGTTGCCGGAAGTGGCCTAACCCTAACCCTATCCCTAACCCTCTAATTTTTTTCATTTGGGCCCTAATGGCAAGAAGGGCCAGCTGGGAAGAAAAGGACCCCCCACAGGACTGCCAGCTAAAAAGGGACCACTGCTTTTTCAAGAACACATGGGCAAAGGCAGCCATTCAGAGACCAGGAAGGACGGGTGGTTGCGGGGTTGGACATACTGCCTAGAACGGTTGGGGTCCAGGCAGCTGAGCCCAATTCGTGACAGTCCACCCAGGAAAGCCACGAAGCCAGAGTTTGGGAGGCCACAAAGCCAGAGTTTGGAAGGCCACAAAGCCAGAGTATGGGAGGCCACAAAGCCAGAGTTTTGTCTACCCAGTGGAGACACAGTCCACACAGGAAAGCCACGAAGCCAGAGTGCAAATGTTAGGGAGGGATTGTTTCTTCTGCTTTTGGAAGCCGGAATGCTAGTTGGAAGGAATCTCCCCTCCTTCTGCAATGGGATTTCCCAACTGGACTGTAACTGGTGGGAGTGACCCCCCCCCCATGTTGGAGGACAGACTACCCCAATTCTAAACAAAATAGTTGATGATGACTGTGCCTATTGAAGTTGGTCTCCTCAAATGATTTTCCACCTAGAGGCGGGGGCAGCTGAGGTTGCTGCCTGGGGAAGTCGAGGAGAGTGGCCGACAGGGCACACTGAACCGCTGATAGGCTGAAGGACAAGCACCTGGAAAGCCTCGACCAAGGTGGGAGTCCCGGGAGCCTGACAGGCAGGCAGGTAGGCAGAGGGGTGGGCAGGCAGCCAGGCAGTCAGGGAAGCAGGCAGTCTGGCTTACAGTTAGAAAGGCAGGCTTGCAGGGTACCCACCCAGACTAGGGAAGGCACAAAGCCAAAGTGCCAGAAGGGAGGATTGTTTCTGCCTTGGGAGGCAGAGTTTCTCCACCCCAGGAGACCGAGTTTCGTCAACCCAGGAGACAGAGTGGATGCAGGAGAACAGGGCTATTTCTTTAAGGCTGTAAGGAGAGCTAGGCCCCTGATAATCAGTCTTTGAGGTAGGTTGTTGTAAAGTGCATCCTGACCACTTTGTAAGCAGGGTGGCTCCAAAACCCCAGGGAAGGGAGGAAAGCATCGAGGAAGGCAGGTATTGGGGTGTACTACACTCAGACCAGCCATGGCCAACGTGGAAATATTGGGCCTACACTGACCCAAGAAAAAAATAGTCCTGGGCTGCTACAAAGACCAGGGAAGCCCTATAAAAACTGGGCTAATTATGTAGCCCTTATTACATCCATACATGCAGCGGAATTACAGGCATTCAGGCAGACAAAGGTGGAAGGCAGGCAGGCAGGCGAAGCATTCGGGCAGGGCAGGCAGTCATATAAACACAGAGCAGGCAGCCAGGCATAACTGCATTGCACGGGTGGAATGTTAGGATGGAAGGCATACAGGCATTGTTTAGATTGGGTTACGGTTAGGGGGTTATGGGGAGTTGCACAGCTGCAACACCATCAGTCTTGTCCGGTTCAAAATTATAAACATTGAGTGGTCCTCCCTGGCTCAGAGCCAGGCAAGGGCTAGAAAAATTGGGCCTACACAGACCCTTCCAAATGAAACTTTGAGTGGTCCCCCTGGTTTGGAGCCAAGCAAGGGCTAGAAAAATTGGGCCTACAGATGATTCCCTTCAAATGACACATTGAGTGGTCCTCCCTGGTTCGGAGCCAGGCAAGGCCTATAAAAATTGGGCAGTAATCGAAGCCTTCAAATTGAGTGGGAAGGCAGGAAGGCAGGGAGGCACAGGGGCAGGCAGGCAGGTAGGCTGGTAGGCAGGCAGGCAGGCAGGCTGGCTCGCAGGAAGTTGGGCTTGCAGGGAGGAAGCCAAGCTGGGAGGCAGGCATAATTGCAGGCAGGCAGGCAGGCATAAGTGTTGCTCTGGTAGTGCATGTTAGAGCAAGGGAGACCTTTTTGAAAGGAACCGGTGAAAGAACAACTGTGGGCCTAGGTCCTGGAGTGTTGGGGTAATCCCAATGTGGAAAGGTTGAAGCGGATGAAAGTCAACCTTTCCATGGTCTCCGGGTCCAGACGAGAGCGGCGTGGCCTCAGGACATCTCCCATGTGGGAGAAGACATGCTCACTCTGGACACTGGTGGGTGGGATGGACAAGAGGTCCAATGCCAGAGTCGAAAGAGTGGGCCAGAGGTCTGCCTTTCTGGACCAGTAGTGGAGTGGGTCCAAGGTGAGGGGTTGGAGGGGCTCGGCCATGTACTCCCTCACCATGGTCAGAGCGGGGTCTTGTTCTTCTTCCTCCCTTGCCTCCACTGAGGAGGAGACTGCCATGGCTAGGGCAGAGGCCAGGTAGTTGGCTGCTGGTACGGAACCTGGTATCAGGGTGTACGCTCCTGCAGTAGAGGAGGAAGAGGACCCTTGCGAGGATTCCTCTTCTGCATCGCTCTGGCTTCCGTGCGCCCTCGGGAATGCCTGGGCCTGATTTGAGGCAGCCCTGAGGACTTGACGGCATAGCTCCGTCTTCCAGGAGTTTAAGTCTGCAGTGCTGCCCGCCAGGGAACCCTTGACACAAGGGTCGCACAGGCATGCCATCTGGTACACCTTTTCCGTCCTTAGTGGGCTAAGGCGGTATCCACGCCAGTCAACAGCCTGTCTGCCAAGGCCCTGCACTTTGGGAGAAGATCGGCTTCTTCTCGGATACTGGCCTCTAGGCGTTGGCGAAGGGCATTTACCAGGGGGAGTACGTGGCCCAGGCTGGCGTTGTAGTTGCTGAGGATGTGGGTGGTCTCCTCAAAAGGCTGAAGGATACCCACCATCTGGGAGAGGTCAAGCCACTCGGTAGCACCAATGTCCAACACCCTTCCCTCAGGCAGGACGGGGGTGGTTGACATAACATATTCCACCACTTGCCTCTGCTCCACCAGGCGCTTGACCATTTCGTAGGTGGAGTTCCACCAGGTAGTCACGTCCTGGATCAGGAGGTGCTCTGGTCAGCCCATCTCCGCCTGCTTCTCACGCATCATCCTGGATGCCTTGACGCTGTGTGAGAAGTGCCCGGCGATTTTCCTGCACTTGTCCAGCAAGGCCTTAGTCGCCAGGGTCCCCTCATCCCAGGAGTCCTTTAGTGCTCCCAGCCCAATGGCATCGCCCACCACTAGTTGCAGTTTGTGTGCTGCGCACACGATGCTATGTAGCCCTGCCCTATCAACCGCGTTGATCATGTTATGGCCTGCGTCAGTAACCATGAATCCACGATTGACCTCCCCCTCGGGTGCCCACTCTCGCAGTGCCGTCTTGAGGACCTCAGCAATGTGGATGCCTTTGGCACTGTCCTCCATGCTTTGTGCCTGGAGAATCACCACCCTGTACCCTCTTGGGGTGCTCCCTTGTGGCTCCCCCTGCAGCTGTTCTTGGGATACCCTGGGGTCCAGGACCTCCTTGGGTTGCCACCAATGAGCCGTCAGAGAGAACTATCCGTGGTGCCCACCGGTCCAGAGGTTGGAAGTGAAGTGGATCTTCCTTCCTCTGGCCGCCTGCAGCAGGGCCCAGACCATGTCACTGATGGACTCAAAAAGGGAGGGAATCACCCGCCTGCTGAAGGTACGCCAGGATGGAGGCTCGTACCATGGAGCCACGTGCTTCATCAGGTGCCTGAAGCCTGATGACTCCACAAAGGAGAGGGGCAACCTGTTCATGGCCACCATTTCACCAACCACACGAGTGGTGGTCTCCTGTGCCTTGGCCCTATTTCGTTGGCTGACAAAACTCCCACACAGCGGCACCACTTCCTGCAGAGTGGCCTGCCTCTTCCCACTCTCAGCGGAGCTGTCTCTGGAGTCCTTCCCCATGCCTGCTTCACCTCTCTTCCTCCCTGAGGAACCAGAGCCTGACACTGTTCCAGGCAGAGTCCCAGGGTGCCTTCGCATGAGGTGGCTACGCAAGGCACTTGAGGAGAGGTGTTTGGGGTCATTCCCCCTGCACACGACCACCCCACATTTCTTGCACACCTCAAGCCTTGAGTCTTCCGGGCTGTTCTCAAAATGCTCCCAGAGAGAGCCACAAGGCTTATGGAAAGTACTGCCCCCTCTGTTACTGCCTGCCGCTGCTGTGCTGGTGGTGGTGTGGCTTGTACCCTGATGGGACAATTGACTGCTGCTGTCACTGGTGGTACTCTGGGTGGAAAGAGGGCTGCTCCTTCCATCACTGACTGAAGCCTGCCTTTCATCTGTTTCTGCCAACAGGTCCTCAGAATCCGGGATATGTAGATGCAAAGAGCCCGTTTCTGATTCCAAGTCCTCGTCTTCCTCCTGATAAACGGGGTGTGTGTCCATGTCAAAGCCTGGTGGCGTTGGGGCTCGCATGCAGTCATCCATGCTTCCCTCAGTGACAGAAGATGGTACGGTCATGTTGGTTGTGCACCTGCTGCTTGGAGAGGGAGTGGCAGCAATATCACTATCTGCACTACTACTTCCTGTGCCTTCCTTCAGAAATGTGCCCCTATTTATTTTAATGGGGGTCCCCCTGCCCTTCCCTGTGTGTTCAACTGGACACAGACAACACAAGAAGTGTATGTATGTAAGTAAACAAACAAACACTGGAGTAATGAATCAATATAATATTGTAAGGCTGATGCAAGCAGCAGCAGCAGCCTCCCACAGAAAGATATTGGGGTGTAAATAAGAACAAACAATATAGTTTAGTAGTAGTTGGAGTCAGGGACTACACTGAAAATGAATTTCTGAAAACACCTTGATGCACAGAAATGGGAATGTGCCTGCCTGTGTGTTCAACTGGACAGACACAAGACAAGAAGTGTATGTATGTAAGTAAACAAACAAACACTGGAGTAATGAATCAATATAATATTGCAAGGCTGATATAAGCAGCAGCAGCAGCCTCCAACAGAAAGATATTGAGGTGTAAATAAAAACAATATAGTTTAGTAGTAGTTGGAGTCAGAGAATAAAATGAAAATAATTCTCTGAATTCTTCTGTTCCACTTAAATGGAATGTGTCTCTGTGTTAAAGGGCACACACACAGCACAAGTTCAAAAACAAACAATGAAGTAAGACATTAGTAAACTAAAATATTGTGAAATATTCTCCACTAGGAGGATAGAGGTTCTGTTCTTGGCTTGCACCACAAATGTGTGTGTGTGTGCGCGCGCAAGCAAGTTGGGAACAATAGAAAATAAATGGTAGAGTGTATATATAGTATATTTTAAAATAAATCCACACCTCCCACTCCCAGTCGACCCTCCCCCTTTATCCAATATCAGATTCAGAAATATCCTCCTCTCCCCACAAACAGCCAGATAAGAGGACAAATAAAAATCCCTAACTGTTTCCCTTTGCCAGACAAAGCTGCAGGGAATCAAAGAATTTTTTCTAATAAAAAATCAATTCCCTCCCTGCCTGTCTGCCTAAAGCCTAAAGCCTCCAGGCCTCCCCCCTCGAATCCAGTCTCCAAGTCTCCACTAGCACAGCACAGTCCTCCCTCAACCACATACAAGACCCGACTGAGACTTCTGGAAGGTGCCTCGGCTTTTTATGCCCTCTGGCACATCCAGAAGTGTCAGTCAAAAACTGGCCATGCCATTGGTGGAATTGTTCAAAAAAAATTGCATGGTCTCATCCCATATGGCAGGTCTAAAAAAAATAAGAAAAAAATAAAATAAAATCAGTGCAACCTTTTACTGCTATAAAAAACCCACTGCTGCTACTATAAAAATTCAGGCATTTAAAATACCTAATTTTCACATGTTTATGTTGTGCTTTGGTGGGTTTTTGGACCACAATTTAAAAATAAATATTGTGGTTGCCATTTTGGATCCCACCACCACCGCATGGCATGGAGACGACGAGGATGATGCCCCCCCAGCCTGGTGCCAGCAGCCCAGGACAGGAGAGGAGGGGGGAGGGAAGGCCGTGGACCCCCCCCAGAAACCACCCCTCTGGTAGGTGGCAAAGCCTCAGGCAGGCATATTTTCGCCTGCTTTTACGGCTGGGACGGAGTCGGGTTTTTTTAAAAAAACTTTTAAAAAACTTTTTTCAGTGCTTGCTTGGCATCGTGCGATTGCCGCAATGCCACAAACGGAAACGGAAAACCCGACCACATTTTTGTTTTTTTCGGTTCGGGTTCGAGCTGGGCCGGCTCAATCACCGTTACCGTTTCTGTTACCTACGGAACCGAAAAAAAACGGTAACGGAAACGAAAATTTCACCGCTCCGTGCCCATGTCTAATAACAGGTGACTGAAACTGGCGCCCTATCCAATACCAGTGTGGGATAGGCGAAAAATCCCCGCACTCATTGGCCAATTTAGAGTATGGGTCAAAAATTCCTATCTGGTCTCCGAAGGCGACCAGTTAGACTCACACTAGTAGTTCAAGTGGTGGGCAGGTGGGGAATGCTGCTAGGCAAATGCTGTGGATGGAGGAGGATCGCCCCTGTTTATAGTGTGCTCCTCCCCCTCCCTTCCAGACACAAAATCACGTCAGCTCCTCTCACGCATGAGAGGGCAAAACAGCCCCGCCCACTGGAGAGTCCAGCCTCATGGCCGACATTCATTGAGGGGAAGTACCTGTTGCACTGAACCTTCTTAACACATCCATGCAAATTCTTACAAGCTGTCCTGTCTTATTTGTAAGAAGAATGGCAACACTGGTTTGAGGCTTTAATGCACAAGAAGAAATAAAATGGTTAAATATATAGATAAATAGATTAAAATTATTTGAAAAACAGACTGCCAGGAAAATCTAATAAACACCTTAGCAATGTGTTATTTGTTGTTGGTTTCACTCTAAATCCCAGAATTCTCCAATGTGGGGTTTCCACTTGCCAGACTCACCTTTAAATTGTTTTTACCTGGAGAAAGGCTGGGCTGGAAGGATTCAGATGGACCAAGCTGTAAAGCAGGTGCCTGTTAGAAAAGAAAGTTCCCATGGTGTTTGCCAGAGTTTCTTCCAGTCCGGACTTTCTCCTGATGTACACAATTTAGTTGTGGGTCTGTTACTTTCAGAATGAAGTATTCATAAAATCACACAGTTAGAAGGAGCCTATAGGGATTTGATAGCCTTATAGGCTCCTTCCAACTTCACTATTCTGTGATTTGATTAAAAAACAACATATTGTGCATTCCTGCAATACTTCTTAAAAAGAAGCAATGATTTGGCTTGCCTCCACTGCAGAGCAGATCTGATGGGTGAGGCCGCTCTGCTTCTCCGGGTGGAGTGACACAAGACTGGGGTAAGAGTCTCGCAGGCTTGGAGGAGGGGGAGGAGGATACCCATATATAACAGGGATCCTCCCCAGACCAGATCTCCTTCTCAGTGTGAGTGTTCTGGGAGCAGATGGCTGCTGCTTCTGTGCTGCGACATGAGGCGCCCACCATTTCCTGCCAATCAATGCTATTTTGTGGTCATGATTGAGATGGGCATGAAATATTTTCCTGCCCAGCATATGAAACTGTGCCCAAGCAAGATCTGTCAGCAAGAGCCATGGCACCACAACCTTGCAACAAAAGAAAAGCCAATAACAGGTTAGCACCAGAGATGGGCAAGAATTTTTTAAAAAATGGTGTTTCGGTTTTTCATTTGTCGTTGAGAGGTCCGTTTCGTTTCGTTTCCGTTTTTCGTGAATTTTTGGGAAAAAATCGTTTTTGTTTTTTGTTTTTTCATTTTTCATTTCTACCCACTTTTTGCGCCATATTTAAAGCATTTCTGTGTGGGGGTGTCCCCCAATGCCACAGACCAGAGGAAAAACACTTTAAAAAATTGATGCTGGTAGAGACACAGTATAGACTAGGTACGCAGGGAGGCTGCAAAGGCAGTGGCGGGCGTTGCTCAGGGTGTAAGGCAGCAACAGAGTGACTGCACTGCAGGGCAGGGGAGGGTACTCACCGAGAGGTACACAAACACGCACACAGGGAGGCTGCAGGACTGAAGCTAGAGTCACAGAGACAGCAATCCCACCCTTTGTCCTTTGTGGCTGCCAGAGCTGCCCAGTCTACGCTCTGGGCATGCTATTGGTTGAAGTTGTCCAGGAATTTACATGATCCCATCACATGGCTTGCCTCCATGTTGTGACTTGAGTGGCGACATCCATTTTGTCATCCTTAAAGTGAAAAGAAAAATACATCGTGATGGGAGAAGACAAAAACAAACGTTTTAAGGACCCCAACCCCCTGGTAGGTAATAATTTCAAATAATTATCACATTACGCTGCATTTTTATGGATGTCCAGAGTGTTTTAATTCCCAAGAAATCAATATTAGGCCTTTGGGAGCCATTTTGGGTCGATGTCCCCTAACTCCCCTTAAAGGAAAAAAATACAGCAATCTGAGAAAAGACATAAATGCACATTTTAAGGACCCCCACCCCCTCTGGTAGGTATTATCAGATAGTATAAATAATTATTGCTGCATTTTTATTGATGTCCAGGGCGTTTTTTAACATTTAAAACAGCTCATTTCATTGCACACTGCCATTAACGAAAACAAAACGTAACGAACACAATTTTCGTGGTTCTGTTCATTTTGTTCCATTTTCATCACAATTTTCGTTTGTTGTTTTGTTACGTAACAAAATGAATAATGAATAACGGAAACAAAAAATGTTCATTTTGTGCCCATCTCTAGTTAGCACTTCAGTAATGGCCTGACATATACCTTATAGGGTACATGATGTGCATAGACCAGAATATTATATTGGAGAGACCTCAAGGTGAAAGCCCTGACAAGTGTCATAACCCTCTCTGGTTTAGATGTGAGGCTGTTTATGATGTGTACAACTGCTAAGTGTCACACCAGAAATGAACCAATCAGCCCACAATCACAGGCCCCCCCACAAGAGGGAGATCTTCTTCCTCCCAAGCACTAGGCCATACCCCAGCACACCACCTCCCTCTCCAGTACATACCATAACCTGCTAAACCTGCCACATCCGTATGCACCTGGAATTCAGCCCCCTAAGATGCCAAAAAGACACCCCATTCCAAAAATTGGGGCCACACCTGCAAATATTCCTTCATCCCCACTGTCACCTAGTCCTATGGATGGGCTTGCATATCCCCTGCATTGCTGTACAAAAACAACAGAAAAATGCCCTGCTCGGAGCTACTACTTTACAGGCAAAATTGAGGTGCCCAACCAGCTCCTGGGATTCCTTAAGCCTAACTCTGGATCATGACATCAGCCCCCTAATACTTTGTCTCAAATAATTTGTCCTGCAGCAACCAGCATGATTGCTCCCAAGTATCAAACTTTATCCCTAAAAATGTCAGAACTGTTGATGGGCCCTCGGTATTTTTGTCTCAGAGGGGCAACCCTACCTCCCTAGCCATATTGTGGAATGCTTCCAACAGAAATTTACATTTGTCTGTCCCTTTAGCCCCACAAAAATGTAGTTGCCAACTTAATGGGCCATACTAAACAACACCATCCTCTGCCTCAA
>JAHTLZ010000398.1:0-10667 GCA_023846285.1 Phrynocephalus versicolor | reverse complement strand
CCACTGCCTCCCCTTCACCCAGCTCTCTGCATGGAGCGATTTTGGCGGTTTCTAAATGGATCTGTACAGTGGGGTGGGGTGGCTGTGAAAAATTCAAAACCCTGCTGTTTGATTCTTGCTTTCCCGAAGAGTAGCACCTTTTGGGAAATAACAGATCGAAGAGCAGTTTTTTGAATTTCCCGTGGCCACAGGGTAGCAGCCGAACCATTTGTAATCTGAGGTACCACTGTATTCAGGTTAAATTGCCATATTGGCACTTTGTGAAAAGTAAGTGGGTTTTGAATTGCAGTTTGGGCACTCGGTCTCTAAAAGGTTCGCCATCACTGCTCGATGGCCTTCTCCTTTCCTCACCACCTTCAATTGGGAGCAGTCCTCCCCAGGACAAGAGTATGCCTGGGTGGGTTGGTACTCAGGGTCATGCAGCAGGAATGGCTTATAACCCTATGGCTCTGAGCACATCTGTGGTCTTTCAAGTTCCCTCTTGCAATTTGGTCATTCTCCTTGGGTCTGTTCTGATTCTTATCAGGTCACTTAACTGGGGTTTGAGGATTCCCTTGTGTCTTTCTCTTGGTGCTCTCTCTCTCTAAGGCTCTGGGTGGCTCAAAAAGGTGTAGATGTTCTTCTGCTTTTCCTCTCTCCACTAGCTGCACCAAGACCCCAGTTCAGGAGAGTTCTTTGCAGATGAATTTATTCCCAGTCCCCAGGAGGTTCAGACTCCTTAGGACTCTCACTCTCTTGAGTGGTAAGCCTCTGCATAGGGGCCAGGTCAAGTCCCCTCTCAGTACTCTTCCTCTTCTAACATAGCTCCTGTGTGCATTACAGGGCATTACACACAGGGCATTACAAGTACCTTAGTTGCCTCCAAAACCTCTTTTAGATCTCCTAGTTCCAAAAATTGTCCTCTCCCCACTGGGTGGTGCACTCGATCCTACCGGCTTCCTTCTCTTCCCACCCTTTTAAAATCTCTTCTTCCGTTTTCAGTTGTCTACTTGTTTTCTGGTTCCTTGCCTACACCCCCCCTTTTTTAAAATCATATCCTCCCCCAGGTCCACTAGAGAGCTTGAGATGATGAATTCAGCAGGTCCAGGAGGAGTGGCATGATGGTCTGTCAACAGGGGCCTCTACACCATTGTCCCCGTCATCAGACATGCATTTAAAGCCATATGGAAGCCCGAGCTCAATGAGGACTAAAGCAACTATTTGAGTCAAGTCCAATGAATGAGATTCCAAACCAGATTTTGGTAGGATGTTACTTTAATGCAAAACCAAAAGAAAGCTATATCATTGAACAGGGAAGAGGGAGAAGCAGTCATACCTCTATGCAGTTGGGAGTCAGAGGGTTGAAAGGAAAAAGACGAAGACCTTGGACGTTTTCTGGAGCAACCAATGGCAACTGAAGAGGAAGAAACACAGGACATCCTTCTCAACTTGAAATCTGAAACCAGTCGCAACAATAGGTTACATTTAAATGGATAGCAAATTGTTGGATCCCCAGCTTTATTGTGGTCCACAATACACCAGTGATGGTGCTGGGTGGAGGTCTTCATAACTGTGAGCAAAAACATCTGGAGGGCCAACGTTTCCTTCACCTTTCCATTAAAACTATCCAAAAAGGACAGATAAATATGCTTATGTCTTATGATGACCAAGGGATAGCTGGAAAAATCAAAGGACCTCTCTGGACACAATAAATTTATTCTAGGTCCCAGCAGAGGAAAAAAGCTGACAACTATGTTGCCACTCCAAAAATTGGAGTGGAATAACTCTTGGCTAGTCACCCCAAACCAGATATAGTCTCTGATTTGGTCACCTTCTTACTTTCTTCTATTTTCCTCTAAGTAAGTTCTGGGCACAGTGAAACTACAACAGTGTGGATGACTTGGTGAGGAGTTCTCACTTATATCCCAGGGAGAATGGAACAGATAGAATAATTGAGTTTGCTACCACCTCTACCAGGTCTTCACATGCAATTGCCAGGTTCTTTTTATGTAAGGATACAAGCTGTGCCTCCCGTTGAATCAGAATGGCAGTACAAATCACAGAAGGCAGAGACCAATTCACCAAACTCCATTAAAGCTCGAATTCTTTTTTTATCCTTAGGCTATCAGACACATTAAAAATGCATTTATTGCAGCTGAATATAAGACATTGGCAAAAACGGGATTGAGCATTTACATTGGCTGTTTCTATCAATCACCAGCAAGAGTTGCTAATAACTGGGAAATCACTACTTGCAATCCTGGTCACATGCCCATTCACACAACAGACAGGAATACCAGCAGCAACCTGGTAATCAGTGGCAATTTCCCACGGCAATTTATGGTGTTATCCTGGAGTAAATTCATAAAAGGATTTTGGCCATCAGAATTTATTTGTACATAAATAGAACAAACATGTGTTTTCTACATATGGAGAGAGAACTACCTAGCAATATTTCCTGGCAATCCCTGTGCTGGGAAATATTTCTGAGTTCAGTCCAAAGGGTGGAGCTTGGACCATGACATAGGTAAACATCAGTAGAGCTCTACCCTCTGAACAAAATGAGACTGCATCCTAAATTCATCTCAAAGGATTTCTTAAAATTTATGATTACCATTCTCAGTCTTGCACACAGGATCTTCTGTAGGCACCTGAACAAAAATAAATATTAGTTAGATCTAGATGGAGACTCAACGAACATTTACTTTCAGCTTGACATCATGTTCTCGATGTCTGAACATTATTCATCAGCCCTGAAGTTAGAACAGAGATTAGCCAAGATTTCCTTAACTTCTAGACTGAGGGTCTGAGAGCAAGGGTAGGCAACCTTTCAGATGTTGTTAGACCACAGTTCCTATGATCCCTCTTTCTTAGCTAAGCTGGTTATAGCTGATGGGACTTGGAGTCCAGCTGTATCCAGAAAGTCACACATTGCCCATTCTTACTCCAGAACAATGGTTTGCACCATAGATTCAGAGATGTTCTGGGACTACAACTCTCAGAAATCCTGGCCAGCACAGCTACCGGTGAAGGCTTCTGGGAGTTGGCGTCCAAGGACATCTGAGAACCACTGCTCTAGAAGGTAGGATTGCCTAGTAAGCAGCATTCTTTTTTCCTGTGATTTCAGAGCCAAACTTGAGACCAAGAGGTGGCTCTCTGAGACGTCACGGAAGCGTCCATCATATATCCCATTTTTGTTTTTTGTTTTTGTTTTTTAAATTGATTTTAATGTCTTGATAGTTTGGATTTGTTTTACTTTGTTTTTACAGTTGTATTTTATGGATTTTCTTGCTCTGAACTGCCCAGAGTTCCTTTGGAAAGTTGGGTGGTAAATAAATAAATAAATAAATAAATAAATAAATAAATAAATAAAATAAGAATTGGAAAATAGCTCCAAACTGCTTCTAGGCCACTTGTTTGCAGATAGATATTTCAGAGATATCTGGAGAAATGGACACAGAACTGGGAAAACCCCAGTGAAACAGATAATAAGCTGACCAAGATCTGGAGAGGGGTGGGGAGCACAATATTATTTTGGTAGCCAGCCCGCTGGCAAAAGGTGTCCTGCAATGGCTGCAGTTTATACCATTCCTACTTGGGCCCTCAGTCTCTGCTGATTTAGTCTACTGTACACATTATATCCGTCGAGTGATTCCAAGTCCTGTGCAGGTGATGGGTTTGGGAAAAGCTCATCATAAACTGCACTATTGTTATTCATTTTATTTTTGTTTTATTTTCTTTTGTTTTTTTTAATCCTTTGCCATATATCTTTATCATACTAGAAGTGTTTATTTTATATGACATACAGTATATTGTTTTACTATTTCTCAATACTGTAAGCCATCCAGAGTGACCTTTTAGGACAGACCAGAAGGATATACATATAATAACAAATAAAATTAAAATAAAAATAAGTCCACAGGGTGGTTTTTTTCTTATTGCTCCAAGTGACATGAGGGGCCACAAACATTTTGGGGGTGCCAAGACGGTGGAAGCACAATATACATGCAAACAGGATTGCTCCGAGCTTGTGAGCCATGTTGTTTGTGAGCCATAAAGCCACCTCTAGCCTTGCTTAGCCTAAGATTAGCCTCCCACTTGAAAACACAGGGAAGTGCTGCAATTCTCTGAGGTTCTGTGACCCCACTTCACCACCATGTGCATTTATTCACCGTACAGGGGCGTATCTAGGGGAGGCAGAAGGGTACATGTGCCCCGGGCACAGCAATCTGGGGGCACCTGGGGGGATAGCAGGAGGAGGAAGCCATGCACCCTACTGCCACCCAGCAGTCCCTCTGCTGCGCACCAGGGGTGCGGAGAAGGAGGCAGACAGGCAGGGAGGAGCACGGTGCCCAGTGCCCTCCTCCTCCTTTTCCTCGCTTTGGTGGGAGAGGTGTAAGGCGTGCACATGGACAAACACACGCCTGTCCACACACACACACACACACACCATGCCCACAGGGTTCGTCCCCCCCCGTTGCTGGGTGGGTGCGATGGGGGGCACCAGGAAGGGTGCAAAAAAAGAAATTGGTCCCCAAGCACTCCAAATCCTGGCTACGCCTCTGTTGATATATGGTCCGAGCAAAGTGCAACAGGAGAAAGTGGGAGCCTTTACCTTGTAAGGTTGTTCCTTCTTGAAAACAAAGGCAGGCTGTGCAATCACTGATTTTTCTAGAGGAAGAAGAAAAAAATTCCCATTAAAATGGATGGATGCAACAAATGTTAAATTCTGATTACATAATGGAAGAGAACGAACATGATACGTGCTCCTTTAAGGGAAATGTTTTCTGGCATCAACCATCAATAACTTAAATTAGCCAACATATTTTGGACTCCAAACACTACTGTACATTCACATTTAAACATTTTAACTGGCTTCACTTGTTGCCATAAAAGTAGTAGTCGATTTGCCATAAGTATTTGCATAATAACCTCTGTCTGTGTGTGTGTTTCTTGGTCTCATTCCTTTAACATGCCTTTCCCTTATTTCATGTATATATACAAATCATTTCCCTAATTTGTGACACTTTGTTTTTCCTTTACTGATTGGACACCGGGCCTCAGCTGATGAGAGGCTGGTCTCATATCTAAAAGGAGTGTACTTTTAAGAGGAAAATATTGTTCGTTCTAACAGAAATTTGCCACAATAATCTTTTAACAGTATGGTTTTCCTTTGGAATTGGTCCTTTGGGAAATAGCATGGCTTTGTGGGCATGTATTGTTGAATGTTTGCATGCCTGGATGGATAATGTTGTATCCATCCCGACCCACCCGATCCTCCCAGGCCCTCTCGCTTCGGATTGCCACGCCGAGAGGAGCCCGTAAAGCAACCACTCGCAACCGGGCTCTCTCGGTTGTTGATCCGTCCATCTGGAACACTCTGCCTGGGGAGCTGCGGCAAGCTCCGTCGTTGGCGTCCTTCAAGAAAGCCTTGAAGACCTGGCTATTTAAGGACGCCTTTGGAAATTGCTAGGGGCAAACTTTTTTCTCTCTCTCCTTCCCTCCTCTGCCCCTGCCAACAATGGTTCGCCGTCCTGGATGTTGCTGTGATTGTTTTATCCATTTTAACTGTGTGTGTAAACTGCCCTGAGTTCCCGGTTGGGAAATAGGTGCAGTATATAAATTTGAAAATAAATATTGTAACAAATCAACAACACACGGCCTTACTAGAAGTAATTGCAGGGATTAAAACTGAGCATGGATAGAATTATGGCTCATATATAAATTTTATGGAGCAAATGAATGAACTCAAATATCTGAGACACACCTGTAAACTAGCCATTCTCAGTGTGGGCCATATGGACCCCTGGAGGCCCCTGGTACATTTGAAGAGGCCACAGGCTGGAAATAATTCTTCACACACCACTATCAAGGTTTGTTATGCAACTCATATAATCAGCCTTTATTTCTTTAATATTCTATTTATGGCTATAGGCAATAATTAATGGTTAAGAGGGGCTACTGTAAATGATCTGTGAACCATGACAATAGCTGTTCAGTTCATTTATTTACAGTCAATAACCATCATGTATGAAAACACAATGTTTATATAGAATCATATAAATATGAATAAAACTGTATAACATTAAAAAGGCCCATATAAGTCATAGAAATTAAAATCAAGGTTCTATGTTAATCACTGAAAATGTGTAAGCTGTTAAAACATTAAAATAAAATGTCTGTGAAGATTCTCAGTCATCCAGGTGAGTTTATCTGGAAGCTGAGTCATGGCTACTGGACTTCTTTTTTGAGAGATAGAAACATTCTATCTCTCAAAAAAGAAGTCCAGTAGCCATGACTCAGCTTCCAGATTAAAATAAAATAAAATAAAATATGAGGATCTTATGATCATCAACATACTTGCGTAGTTTGAACAAATAAAATTGCAGTAATTGTTGGGCCGGAGGGGAGACAGTCAAGGGACCTTACATGGTCAACAGCTCTTGACCATGAAGCAGAATTTAGCCACTTTGCTGGTAATATAGGAATGTATGTCAGTAAGCAGCAAGGAAATATAAAATTCATTGGATCTCCCCAGGAACTTTAGAAGGACTGGGAATAGAAGATCTTTACATAAATCCAATAAAATAGGCAGTGTAGAAGTACATATCCCACTGATAATAGCCCATCTTGACACAGATTGAGCTAAGTAAATTACCGTGACATAGACATAGTCCACATGAGAATTCTATTGCACACATATGAATTAAAATATACCCAATGAACTGGAAACTAAGACAGTCTACGTTACAGGAGGACAAAGAGAAATAAAATACATTTGCTTTCAAATTGTATGAAGGCAATATCAACTCAAGGGAAACAAAACTGAAGACTGCAAGGACTATTAGCTAGAAATGGGGAAACAAAGAGGTCCAAAGCAGTAGCAATAAAAACATTTCCACAGGGGAGGATAGATGGGGGAATCACCAAAGCTTGGGGGATGGACTACCAAATATAGATTTTGGGGAGTAGAAGTCACTTACTTTTTCAAAAAAAAATACCCACTATATGTAGCATTTTAAATTTAGCCAACTCAAGTCACATAGTTTTTGAGTTGTTTCCCATGTTCCTACTGAATAATTGAAATGCTCCCTTTTAAAACTGGGTGTAACATTCACAATGGGCTTAAATCAATTAAGAAAACTGCATGCTAATATAAACGCCCCTCTGTTGGTCATTTGTTTTAACTTGCTTCCTAAGAAAATAATACGACTCAGAGGAAAACAAATATGTACATTGGAATGTATTTTGTGAACGTGAAATTCAGCATGGTTTTTAACACAGGTCAAAACATAGTTTGTTTGGCTGTATGATCAGGCTTCAACTCACAGCGGCTAAATTTTTTTGTAAATAAAAATCAAATCAAATAAATAAATATATAATATTTGAAATCATAACATACGGAATCACTCAAATTTCATGTCATGCTCTGCCAGTTTGGATGATGTACACTTTCACTTTTTCTACAGAATGGCACAGATAATTGAATTGTTACATTCTCTTAAGATGGCAATCTTGGTAGAGAAATCTGGTTAAATGCATTTTATAGGGCAAACTTGTTGATATGCAGTTGATAAGCAGTTCTGAAGAGTTTCTTGATTCTTTTTGTTGAGAGGACAGTTTTCAACAATGCATTTTGAAATGATGTTCCCATAAGTACAGAAAAGCAATCGTGCAAAGTTCCTTATCTGAGAACCAATATTATGTTCTGGTCATCTGCGGAGATCAAGGCATAGGTTGCTTGCAAATATTTGCATAATAGTGACCACATAAGTCAGTATGTTTTGCACAAAATGATAGTTGTGATGGAGGGATAGGAAAACAGATATTTCTGCTGGGTTCAAAGGAAGGCCCAACGGGAGTGGAGGGCTTCAAAAATGCAGTTTTGTAAAACACTTCCCCTTGCAGAAAAATGTGTGTACCTTTATTGGTCCTTCCTGATTATTCTTTTAATGATGCCAAGGAAAAATAAGCAATTTGCTTATTATGGAAATTAAGCAAATTTGCTTATAATGAAAATTATGAAATTTTGCTTATTATGAAAATTAAGCTTTAAAAATGCAGTTTTGTAAACGTTCCCCTTGCAGAAAAATGTGTATACCTTTATTAGTCCTTCCTGATTATTCTTTTAATGATGCCAAGGAAAAATACAGTAAGTAACTTGCTTATTATGAAAATTAAGCAAAAATCATCCTATTGTCCTTTCATAGTTGGAAAATCCAACTATGACTAAGTATCTGTAGATATGATGCATAATGTAGATATGATGCATAATCTGTAGATATGATGCAGAATAGACGCCATAACTTGCTGTCATTGTGACCACTAGTACTTTATTTGCATGACTTATCAGTTATCTCAGTCCTTCCAAGGGAAACAAATGACCTCTGAAGTCCTGACAAGTAGAGATGGGCACGACTCAGGAAAAATGGTTTTTCGTTTTTCGTTTAGGGGTCCATTTCGGCTCGTTTCCGTTTTCGTGAGCTAATTTTCAAATTTTTTCGTTTTCGTTTTCGTTTAGTGCCATTAAATGCTTTTGCCGTAACGAAAAACGAAAATTGGCTCAAAATTAGTCGTTTCGTTTCCGTTTCCGTTCCATTTTGGAGCCAATTTTCGTTTTTCGGTTCGTTGCGTAACGAAAAAAACGGAAACGGAAACAAAATTTTCGCTAAGTCGTGCCCATCTCTACTGACAAGATAAACTATGCTTTGTCTGTAATATAAAGCAGACTGCACTGGGACCCTTGATGGCAATTCACACCTCCTCCTACTAAGAAACTAGAAAAGTTTCATTATTAGACAGCAGCACCTAGAACCCCCATAAGTATCAGCTGTAGTTTAACAAAGTGGCTTTTCCAAACTCTTAGGTTGTCCGAGGAATATGGAGTTGTAGCAGATTGGGGGAAAAACATTATAGAGTGCATTAAGAGAACCCATTTGTCACCAGGAGGTTAATCCTAAATCTTCCAAACTTTTGAAATGTTACTAGTTTTATCATATTTTTAAGTGACTCATATTTCTGCATCAAAATGACAATGTAAAGGTAAGTGAACTGCTAGAAAATCTATATTACTAATCAACAGGTCATTCATCGTAGTGACATCAGGTGGAGCACCTAAGATGATATGCACTTCAAAGTCAACAGAGGGCGACAGAACCCAGTTCATAACTTAACAATTTTCTTTTAAAATGGGAGATGTTAAGTTTCAAGTCCTCTTTATCGCTTCTTTCAAGCCCCCCTTTTAACAAGACCGTCGATGATCATCTTTCTTGGCAATTTGAAATGGCAAAAAGTAACAGCATTTCCACATCTCCCCCCTTCAAATCCCTCCCCTTTAAAAGACTTTTTAAATTTTAATAATTTGAGGGGGGGAAATTAGATCCACCCACCTTGTCATGAAAACCTTAGGAAGTGAAAACTCAAGACTGTAAAACATAATGCACTGGGGGAAAAACCCTAAACAAATGAAAAAAACAAAACAAAATCCAACAACAGCAAGAGAAGAGGAAATGATGTGGAAAACAAAATACCAGCCTCGCTTGGGTCAGTTATTAGTGAATTAGTGTTTACCGAAGCTGCAAGGCCATAGGAAGGCTGCCAAGTGTTGCAGATATTCTGTGCCAGAACAAGGAGGGTGTTTCACTTTGCAACACTGAAAGCTCTGAACTGGGAGGAACTGAGAGACTGTTTCTGATTGGCTGTTTCCTGTCAGGAAAAAACAAACCTGGAGACTGTGCAACCAAATTATATTAATAAACAGAAATGGATTTGTTTTCATGCTGGAAAAGAATAATGAAAGATATCTCTCAGTTGTGTTACACAACTCAGGCCCTGTGCCTGCTTGGAAGAGGATATTCACACAACCTACGGCTCCAGTCCTTGTCCCTTTTAAAACAGCAGCAATGTTTCTAATTGGGTTCCACATGCTCAGAATTTTGATGGCTGCATCTTTATTCTCTTCACAAGTAACACATTCAGGGCAAACTCAGAATTTGGGAAATTTTACATTTCAGGACTGTCGTTCCAAGCTGGGATAACTGGTAGTCTGCTGGCTAGAGGATTCTGGGAATTTTGGTCCAGAAAAGGAACTGTGTGCAGTTTTTTTTTTTTAAAAAAGGTTAATTCAGAATGACGAAAGACAGCATTATGGGAGTGTCGTAAAACCCAGTGCAAATAAAGAAATGGAAACTAACAGTGCACATGCTTTGAGATATTAGGAAGAGTGGCGCTACTTCCTCAAGAAAATAAGGGGAGAAAATGAGTGATTAAGTAATTAATTAATTATCTCATTTTTCAGACCAAGGAAGGAAGGAGAAGTGGTGTTTGTGAAGTTTTCTTCCTCAGGCACCAAAACAACCAAGCAGGCTTTGAGTTCTTTGCAGCCTTATTTATGGAAAGGGGCATCCGTTTTTACCCTGTCTCGGGAAGCCAAATGAGATTATTATTACTGAGATAACAATAATAATAAACTACAACAAACTACATGTCAAGTGAAATTGGTCAAATATGTCTGTATATTTTGTATTGTGGACTTATTTTCATCTACATTATTATTATTCTCTGTATGGCTTGCTTCCGGTTTTAGCGCATAGCTGAAGAATGACATACAGTACAGAATCTCTAGGACACAGGGCTTGACAAGCTGTTTAAACACAAATAAATCACCCAACATTTGAGAAAACGTGTTT
>JAHTLZ010000397.1:0-10329 GCA_023846285.1 Phrynocephalus versicolor | reverse complement strand
CCTTTTTTAATGCTTGGAACACGGGCAGCGCGGATATGGGTTCACTGCCAAAAATACAAACTGCCCCTTCCTTCCTTTTAGCCCGCTTAGCCTTGCTGATAGCCAGTGCCTCTGGCCATGTGCAGAGTTCTTTTAAAATAAACATTCTCCGCCTGCCGCTTTCAAGCGCTGGTGGATCTTCCCCCGCTCCTCTCACCCCGAATAACCCCCCCCCAGAACGGCAATTAAGACTGCAGGCGAAGAATTTATTGCTGTTGACGTTTCTCCGCCGATGAATCGAAACTCCTTTTTTAATGCTTGGAACACGGGCAGCGCGGATATGGGTTCACCGCCAAAAATACAAACTGCCCCATCCTCCCTGCAGACGAAGAATTAATAGCATTGGCCATATGAAAAACATTGCTGGATTTCCCCCCACTCCTCTCACCCCGAATAACCCCCCCACCGGAATGGCAGTTAAGGCTTCAGCCGAAGAATTTATTGCTGTTGAGATTCTTGGTGGCAAAATAATATTTTTAAACACTATTGTAGGACTCAAATGTTATGCCAATGTCCTTGTTCGGTACAGGTAATCATTTTTTATGCGGACATTTTGAAAGTGCTGTATCGAAAAGCTGATATGAGTATGCTTCCCTTTCAGCAGATCAGGAATATTCCATAGTGCTGATTATAACAGCAGCTACTGCTAAAACTTTTCCAACAAACAGTCCATGTGTTTATCAATTCCTGAATGTTGTAACTTTATTGTGATAACCATTTAATGCAATAATACAAATTATAACAGTAACACCGAACTATAACAACAAATAAACATCCCCAATAGTGATCAACATTAGAAGTGGTACATTCCAAGATTGTTCGTGATGGTCAGTCCTGAGCCATGAACTTTTCACCTTTCTCTGGCCATCAGGCTCCAAACAAAAGAGTCTCGCTATCTGCAGGCAGGTGCTGGCCTTCTTGGAGCCTTCCAATTACAAACTCCACCCATTTTCCTCCAGGAACAATGGCCAACTCTTAGCACTAGCTTGAAAATGTTTCCATTCCTGACCTTCAACCAACGTTGCTGGGTTGAACTGATCAATTTGTAGGTGTTTTGCATGAGCTCTGCAAAATAGCACATTTAACTGTTCCTGCTAAATAAAAGTATTCTTAAACAAATGCATTGTAAAATCTATTAATATTCCTTGCAATAGGACAAATGCATCTTTTTAAAACACAACCCCAGGTACATTATTGCAGTAATTTAAGTTACCAATGTAAAGGGCCAGATAAACATACTGCTAGGCACCTGGCAAGTGAACTCTACGTTGACCCTTAATCCTATTGGTTACAATTAGTTTCATTTTCCAGAGAAATGTGCAGGATCCCTAGGCCAAACCTTATAAAAACCCCTCAAGTTTACCCAGCCACCCGTGGAGAGTTAGGAGTTACTGAGAGAGCAGTTGTGCAGTGAAAAAATTATTTTTCTTGTCAGAAGATAACAAGGCCTTTGCTGTGGAGATGGAGGGAGGGAGGGGCCGGTTCTGGACGGAGGCAGAGGTGTCCAGTCTGCTGGATTTTTTTATTGAGAATGAAATGGGCCCAGTTCTGTTTCATCTCCACCCCAGAGGAAACCAGCAGGCTTTCAGACAGGCTGCAAGAGAGCTAGCAAGGCTAAACTATGCCCGGAATGCCACGCAAATTAGATCGAAATTTAAGATTTTAAGACAAAATTTTAATAGGGCATTGTTTCATTTTGGAGAGAATGCTCAAGAGGAACAACAAACAGCTTTTTGGCCTCAATTGTTGGAACTGTGGATTCAAGCTGGAAGGCCTGACCCTCAGCATCTTTTTCCTTTGGGTAAGTAATAAAATCTTTCTTTTAAAAAACAGTACTACTTTTGACTAAAGTATGACATGTTATAATACCTAAAACTCTAATCTGAGAAGTACTAAGGGCAAATATAATTTGGTTTACAGTCAAATTTTGATGTAATTATGCTGAAACTCTAGATCTGCATAGAACAAAGCTAGCTAAAGTATTAAAAGATGGTCTGATCACAATAAATACCTGAAGTGCCATTTAAAACCATTTCCTTTAAAACTGGTATCCGCTAGTAAATGTCCTGCATAAAAAAAATGTACACCAAAGCTTTAGAAAAGATATATAGAAATAAAACTTCTGACAGGGACATCTTAGACTTGCAGTGAACAATAGAAATATAAAACTATTTCCCACTTATGTCTCAATAGGAGCTGGACCAGGAAGGAGGCATGGCAACAGGGGTGGTGCTGTAAGGCCTCCAAGGCAGCCAAACAGAAGGGAAGAATTGGAGCAGCAGGCCAATGACACAGATGAGGAAGAGGTACAGGCAATGGCTCATGATTTCCAACCTCCAGTGGTGCAAGAGGGTCAAGGGCAAGCAAATCAAGGTGCAGGTCACGAAGAACAGGGATTGGAGAATGTGCCAGGCAACGTTCAGGAACAGCAGGTTGAGGATGAAGGTGTGTAACAGTCATTTGTGGACTGCACAAAGGTGTGTACACATACTAGACCGGTAATTTACAAAAAATAAATATCATTTTCTTCTTTTCAGAACTACAAGAGGATCAACCGCTGGACATTATGCAGCAACCAGTGACCCGCGCAGAACATCAGAACTGGGTTGCTGCTCTTCAAGAGGCTATAGAGAGAATAGCCGCTCTCGAAGAAATCGTGCTTGCAGGAAACAGAGGAGCAGCTCCAGCCAGGAGAAGACGCCGAAGGCGCTGAAGCCTTTTTTTGTTGTTATTGGACAATTTAGGGGATGTACACTGGTTCTCCTATGCAAAAATATTCCATTGACTCACGTGTTAAAGGACTGATGTGGTACCCTGCAACGTTCCCTTGGGTTATCCTTTTCTGCCTAAATGTTACTGTGTTACCAATATTTACAAGTTTTATTTATAAATAATCTCCTAAGAAAATATTAGGGATGAATACTTTTAGTTTTCTGTTGTTCTACTTTGTGCACTTTGAGCAATTTTAATACACAATACGTTAGTAATTGAAGCAATTAAAATGCTGTTCTGGTTATATTTTTTAAAAAAGGTTTCTGTAGGTATGAGGCAGAAGAATATGAAGCCTCACACGTAAATCCTTTAACCTGGAAACAGAAAACCACTGAAAATCCTAGTCTCTTATGGTATAGTTTGCATGTATATTGGCATCTGTTGAGCAATCTCATTAGCAATGCACATTATTTCTGCTAATAGCCACTACATAAAAAGTACTTTATAGCTTTTCTGTGCTGTTAAAGTACTAGTCTTGTTGTCTTGTAAAAGACCACAGTCCAGTGTTACCTACACAGGAGAACAGCATTCATTGGTACAAGTGGTAGAGGGCAGGTCCTTCTGTCATAAATGTAACTTTACAGTACTCTAAATAACAGAACAGTGAACATACCTATACTTTGCCTATTCAGTGGATAGAAATAAAAAAGTTTCTTAAATAATCGTCTATGTTTCTGTTTCTTATGCAGTCTGGGTTATTTTTGTATGGGTGAGTTGAGTGGGAGAATACCCAGTGAATTAAAATTTCCTTGAAAATCATTCCTTACTGAGGTAGATTAGTGTTTCACTGCAGTTATTGCTTTTAAATGTAACTGAGTTTGCTTAAAATGTGAAGCAGTTCATCAGTTTTCCCTTTAAAATTCATGATCTGTGTACTCTGTCCCTACTCCCAACCTTGGCATGTTCATATATTTACTCAAAATAGAATAAGTAATCAACTAGGGTGAAAATATTTTCTTCTTGATACGTCTTCTTTTTGGTGTGGTTAATTTTCTGGGCACAATGCTTTCAGTACCACTTTCCTGCTTTAGAATCAAATACGGAGACACAGGGAATTGTGGTTCAACTGCTCCCTGTTTCTGAGTACTAGTCATTGGTCTTTTTTTGTGGCCCTGCAGCATTTTTTCCCCTGGTTTGCTTCCCTGAGCTGTTGCTCCACTTTTTGGTTTACCAAAAGAAACAAGGGAAGCTGAAGACCTAGAGGGCAGGAGTGATACTGAGCATTCAGTATCACTCTCCTGTTCAGAGGCAGATCCTGAGCCACTGGTCCCCGTTGTATCACCATCAGAATCACTGTCCTCTACATTATCAGTGTTTGGGGAACCATTAGAGAGCAGGATTTCAGTCTGGTTCTTAGTGTGTTGATCATTAAGGAATGATTCTACTTCCATGTTAACCTTTTTTTTTTTTGTCCCTTGAGTTGTTAAAAATTGGGTTAGTTTAGCAAGAGAATCTGAAGCCACCCTTAGATTGTCAATAACCTGTTTCTGGAACATCATATCCTGGTGGTTCCAAGAATTTAGTGTAGATTCCTTTCTATCATCCGAAGCCTTAACCCAGTCCACAAAACCAGTAAGTGTGTTGTCCAGGCGTGCTGCTGCTGTAGATCTCTGCTTCCTTTTCCTTAGTAATGCAAGCCTTGTTGCTGGATCAAGCGTGGCTTCATAGTTTGTTGTTTCCACTGAGTCTGTATTTAATAAGGACAATTTTAAATTAATTATTAAGCAGTGTACAAAATTATCCATTAACAAATTGATTTAATGATAATAAAAAAAAACCTATTTTAAATTAGAGATGTTAATAATTCCAGCATTTAAAGTATTTGAATGTAATAGTAGTATTTACAGAGTAAACCCCACTGCTTGCTCCAGTATTAAAATTAATTTAGTTTAAAAAGCTCAGTGTTTTATTACTTACCAAATCGTTTTGGTGTGCAAAATCACTCAGTGATAGTAATCTGGTTAATAAAGGTAATTATTTCTAGTTAGGCTTTAATTCTCTAGATCAGAAATGAACATACCTTTTTTACCAAGCCGTTCAGGTAATATTGTTTGGGGACTCTGGGAAGAAGAACAGTCAGATGTGGATGGTTCACAACCGTCTGTTGATTGGTATTCTGAAATTAAAATAATTAAAATAATTTATTTAAAAGGCAGTTTCTGTTTAAATTACATTTATATGGTCTGTAAGGATATGATTTACATGTTATTCCTGATAATCCGACTAGTAGACGTTTTGAAAACATGGCCTGGCCTGCTATCATAACTTTTAAAGTGTTCCTCACCCATTGCTGAGGCTTCCGAAGCCACGTAGCTTTGGTTCATGCCTTCACTCTCATCGAAGAGGGACTGTGATCCGCCATTATCGCTAACTCCAGGCATTGCCTCCATGGTTGCTGCATGTGAGAAGAGGAACATAAGTTGCTGTACTTCCCTCGCGTTGCTACACACCATAATGCAAAGTACAGGAAGCAGTCTTTTAGTTTCCGGAGCACATAATTGTTAAGGTTACATGATTGGTTACTTCTGAGGCATGTCCCGCCCCTCCTTATTTTTTGCCCGATTCAAGTAAAGTTTAGAACCGGTACAATTCAAAATGGATTCATAATCTTACAGCACAGCAAACTGCATTTATAATAAAGAGAAACATGTCTATTTTACTTCCTGCTTTTATCTCGGCCGTTTTTCGATGCATCGAATATCTCTGGGAAGCGGAGATACAATATATCATAAGTAAATTACAAATCGGATACTTTTAATTACAAATGTAATCTCCGTAATAATAAAGAAATACCGAAACATCGATGCAGCGTTTCAATGTTTGTTATTCAAAATTCGAAATCAATATATAAGAGGGAAATTAAACGCATCCGTCCATAAATCTGAAAGATTTACAAGTCATCCCGTTCACTCGTTGCTTCGGTTTATCGAAGGACACAACGAGTTCTGAAAACAAATGTCTGTACCTAGGTATATTATTACAATTCGGATACTTTTAATTACATATGTAATCTCCGTTATAATAAAGAAATACCGGTACATCGATGCAGTGTTTCAATGTTTATTTATCCAAAAAAGAAATCAATATATGAGAGGGAAAATAAACTCATCCCTCCATATATTTGCAAGATTTACAAGTCAACCCGTTCCCTCGGTGTTTCGGTTTATCGAAGCACACAACGTGTTCTGAAACCAAATTACTGTACTTGGGTATATTAATAGAGTTACAAGTAATAACATAATATTTCTCTGTGAAATACAGTGAACGTGACGTATTTTACGGTATATATTAAATGGTACATTGTCAATGCTTACCAATGCTCCCGCTGGACTCGCTCTCGGTTGTCCGCAATGGGTGAATGGAGGTGTCTGTCCGAAAAATGTTTGCCATTTCTTCGTACCAAATAAATTTTGCACGCCCAGCTCCAGAAGTACTGTTTTGAACTACAGCCTGTTTGTACAGTTTTCGAAGCGATTTGCATTTAGTTCTACATTCCGTTCCAGATCTAAAAAATCCAATCTTTCGTAATTCTTTTGAAATCACCTCATAGATTTCAATATTCCTTTTGAGGGAAGACAAAGCATATTTTATCTCGGCCTCACCCCAAACCTTGATTAAGGCTGCAGTCTCCTCGTTTCCCCAAATAACCCCTCTCTTAATTTTGGATTGAACAGAACTGGCTGTGCAATTCTCTGTATTGTCCTCAGAATCCATCCCTATAGCTGTCTTGTTAAATTATTTTTCTAGGAAAAGCCTTCTGTTTGAAAGGGCACCAGCAACTGCACTCAGTTGCCTGAGTGCTAACTTTCTTCCCTTGCACCTTTTGGCTCCCTTTATTAGCATTTCAACAGAAAGGTGATCTCAATTTGGTAAGGGGGATGGGTGATTGATTACAAAGGGGCCCCCTGTCCTGTGTCTCAGCTGGCTAGGATGTGGTGCCGAAATGTTTCATTAACTTTCTTTTTGCCTTGCCTATGCAAAGTACTGCTGACTTAATGGAAGCAAGTTTGTTACTTGCTGGTTTATTTGCCATAGCACAGCAAGTTAATTTTCAAAACTTTTCCGTCTTGGTATCATGGTGGTCTAGGAATGAGTACCGAACTAATATATTAAAGCAAAGTATGCGAATGACACTGTGTTCTGTTAACCCAAAGCAATTAGTAGTATTGTGCGTTAAGTATAAAGAATAATACACTTTAAAACCAAGAAATTCATTGTAATGCATTATAAACTGATTTATTCCTCTAAAAGTTAAAAGCAATGGATAAAAAATATGCGATTAGTTTCCTTAGGTGGCTAAAGGCAACACAAACAGTTTATTTTTGGCTTTCCTTCAGAGCCATTAGGCCATAAAATGCTTGCAGTGGGAACTGTAATTTGATACTTCCTTCTTAAGTTTACTCTGGCAGCAGTACTCTGCATATGAAGAGGGAGGTGTTACAAGAATACAACATCGGAATGTTTTTTATAAGGGGGGCCTCTCTGAAAGGCATGTTTTCTAAAGTGACATACAACAGGGCAGATGAACCCTTAGTCAAGGCATTATTTGTTTTTCGATGGTATGCGTTCAGAAACTGCTATCAATTTAGTACAGTGACTTGGTTTTTTGCAAGGTTTATTACTGCTTATTGTATAATCTTGAAGCAAATACCCCTGTCAGGCATTCTTTTGCATAGCCGGTGTAGTAGTTTGCCAAACCTACTGGTGTTTCGCACTTAAGTTAAAGGAAAGTACTGCAAATCAAATAGAAACATTTATTAACGGAAGGATTTTTACAGGAGTAACCAATACTGTAAAGCCTCACAATTCTACTGCAAATGAAAGTGTAACATAAAATAGTGAGGTAGAGTACATGAACTTATTATTTTGCGCCCATGTCACTTCACATGGGTAAACAGGTACTCCGCAATAGCATTACGAACCGCCTCAGCCTCTGCACGTGCAGTTCCAGATCTGTGGTAGTCATTTATTTCACACTCCTCCTGTGGTTCAGGTGGGGGTATGGAATGTTGTTCATCATCAAGTATGTCATGGTTTTCTCGTTCACATATATTGTGTAGAATCACAGCAGAGGCAATAATTGAATTAACGTTCTCTATGTGAGCCTCTATCCTAACAGACAGACGTCTGAATCTGGCCTTCAAGCGCCCAAATGCTCTCTCCACGACGCATCTTGAGCGATTAAAAACCTTATTGAAGTGGCGCTCCCTGTCATTTCTAGTAACAGCAAAGGGCTTCATTAGCCACTTACACAATGGATAGGCACCATCACCTAATATAATGGGAGGTATTGACACCCCTGCATAGTGGAACATAGGACTGCCAGGTATTAGGGTTCCTTCCTCCATCCGACTAAAAAGCATAGATGATCTGAACACATGGGCATCATGATTAACACCTGAATGACCAGTCAACATAGAGAAAAAAATTCCCTCTCCGTCGCAAGCAGCCTGAAGCAATACAGAATGAAATGATTTCCTGTTAAAGTAAGCAGGCCCCTGCAATTTCGGGGGGCTTATCGGAATGTGCGTTCCGTCGATACAACCTATAGCATGTGGGAACCCGAAGATTTTCATAGATGATGTCATCTGTAGAAACAGAGAAAAAAAATAAAGAATCATTAATTCCCTAAACCGTAAAGGCGCTGGTTCAGAACACAAGTGAAGACTGGGATGACCGAAAGCAGGTTACCTTATTGAAGTCAGGCAGGCGGACCTCTTCCTTAAGAAGAACGTGTTCCATTGCAAGGCAAACCTCGATTGCAATGCTTGCAACAGTTGAGCTTCCTTTCTGGAATACTAGAGCGATGGTTCTGTAGCAAGAACGGCTTGCCAAAAAATACACGCCGATTGCCACTCTCTCTTCCACTGGGACAGCTGAGCGCATAACTGTGTCCCTGCGCATCAGAAACGGACGCAGCTTGTCTGCCACCCAAAAAAGTGTTCTTCTAGTCATACGGAAGTTTTGTAACCACTGGCGATCGTCCCAAAGCTGAAGCACCGTGTCGTGAAACCACTGAGAACGTCCTGGGTAACACCAGAAAAGCTTCTCTCGAGGCGAGGTTCTCATCCAAGCCGAAGTAACCCATATCAAAGCGTTGCATGCCCTCAACGCCTCGCCAAATAGCACTCTGCGTCGGAAAACGCGTCTTCCCTTTCTCAGAAGTAACAAAGCTACAGTGCTCAACAAAGAGTTGACATTGTGCAACACAGCAATAATGTATGGAGTATACCTATGGAGTTTCTGCAGGCGGGCAGAAGAACGCGATGGAGGCATGGTACCGGGAGAATAGCAGAAAGAAGGCGGAAGAGGCTTGGTGTCTACTCTAGGGACTAAGGAGGGGGTTACTCCAGTGTCCTGGAGGACCTTTGAACGAAGAAGTACAATCGTTGTGCGATAGCCCACCTAGTGACCATGATGGGGAACAGCAGTTGTAGGAGCCCCCCCAATGGAAATTATAATATAAGTAATAATTATGAAGCAAAGAGTCACACATTTACAGCGCTTCGCCGTAACTGACAGCCAAGCATCGATGCATCGATACACCGTTTCCTTTTTTTTTTAAAAAAGCGGAGATCGCGGGAAACGGGCAAAGAACATGAGTGTTTGGATGCGAATGGAGCTCGTGAGGTCATTCTAGATTCGAACAGAAGAGCTGCCCGCGTGAGTACATAGGAAAGGGGGTGGGGGCGAAGGGAAACCACGTGATCGCCTTCGATTTCAGATCGAAGGCAATGACGCTCCGAAGCGAGGAGCCTCGTGAAGTAACGGCCATAATTTCATTTGGAACGAATTAATTCCTTTATACAAGATACCACTGTATACACCTTCCTGTTTGGCCAGCATTTTAATTAGATTATTTGATTGGACACATGAGCATCAAGGTTTGATAATTTATAATTTGTACTGCATCTGGTTTTAACTGTATTGTATTTTATACTTTTAATAATTTTATTGTTTTAGAGTTTTTAATACTTGTTGTATGCCGCCCAGAGACCTTTTGGTAGTGGAGCAGCTAAAACATCTTGTAAATAAATAAATAAAATAAATATAAGCAGACCACTTAGCTTTGCTTTTTGCTTTTTTAAATAAATATTATAATAAATAAATATTTAATAAGTAAATGATTTTACCTATAGAAATCATATTCTTTTATATCCATACCAGGAAAAAAAGATGCCAAGAAGAATGATGAGTCCAAGCCTGAAGATGACAAAGAAAAAAGTAAGGAAGTGAACGCGCGCACGCACGCACACACACACACACACACACACATACAGAGTGAAACAAGACCCGAGGGATCTGGGCTCTCTGACATGGCATGATGATGATGATGATGATGATGATGATGATGATGATGATGATGATGATGATGATGATGATGACGATGATGACGATGATGACGATGACGATGGTGGAATGAATAAATAAATAACCATTGGCAGTAAAATCATCCCAGTGGTACAGATGTTCAGAAATAAAAGACTTCCCTCAACCCTACACCCCCCCCTCCACTTC
>JAHTLZ010000396.1:0-10473 GCA_023846285.1 Phrynocephalus versicolor | reverse complement strand
ACTTTCTGTCAACAGCAGTTTCCACTTTGAGGGAGCGTTTTGACACTATTCATACTTGGATGGCTTAATAGTCTCTTCTGACAAAAGTAAATTGGGTGTCTAGTACAACATTTGCTCTCTAACTGCATAAAACTAATGAGTATGTCAAGTGATGTACATTGCCGGAAGCTACAGTCTGCTCAGACAATTGCTTTTTATTCAGAGCTTGATCTCATCCTGCTGTCGAGGGGTTCAGAGCGGTAGCTGGCAGACCGAGCAATGACGTCGGTCTGGATTTTTAGGGAAAGGACATGGGGCTCTTGGGTCCCTTGTCAGCTCAGATCACTTGAAACTCTCTTTGTCCTGAAATTCCCAGATCAAAATGTGTTTAATCTAGTTGCCCTTCACACTAATAAGGATCAGCACTTGGAGCAGTTTTTACACAACTAACTTGAATCAAGAGGTGATACCCACTGTTGTCTGAAAAGTGCTTGGTTACATCTCATTAGGCAATAACCCAGTATTTACCTTTAGATAACCAGTATCCACACAGTATCCTTCTGCATAGCTTCTCCAGTGTACCAGGAATGGCATTAGTGACTGTGGCTATAACCCAAAATTGAGCCAGGGGCTCTTCCATTAGCACCAATCGGTCATTGCTGCTGCTTTCATACCCACTGTGCCCGTGGGTCAATGTAATTTTTTTTTTAATGTTGTCTCAAAAACATCTCAGGGTACTGCAAATATTTGGTTTGTTTCCATGGACTGTAGCCCACTTCTTTGTGTATTTGGAATGCCATCCAATAAAATATTGCTCTGTAAATATTTATCTACTGAAGCAGCACTCCGAGCATTTGAAGAAGTGGATTACATCCAAAAAAGCTTCTAAACTACACTGGTTTTTAAGATACAACAGGACCTCTTGTTGGTTTTCTGAAGTAGACCGCACTGCACTGTGTGTAGGATTGTCCAGTCTCTCTCTCTCTCTCTCTTTCACACACACACATCCCAAATTAACATTATTTTGCAACTGTCACACAAAAGGCCTGCCCCCTGGTTTCAGGTTTGGCCCAGAAATCTCAAAGAACACTGGAGTCATTGCCAGTCAGTACTAGGCTGAACAGATAGCATGCTTTGGTCCATAACACTTGATTGTTCCATGCCCATCAATTTCTGCATCTTCTTAAATAAGGGATAAGCATCCCACAAACGTTTAAACTATGTTTTATTATTTAAAATAATGTTTCATGACGGTGTTTTGGGTGGTGACTTTGAGTGAGTCGGCATCATAACGTTGTGTCACTATTTACAGAGATGGTCAGCCTACTAATGGAGAATATTTGCACCTGGAGCCTTGTCCTTTTTTAAAAAAAGGAATGCTGCTAGGCTGAATTTCCACCCCTTTTTGAAGTAGGAGGAAGTCAGTCTGTGTATCAGCATCAGTAACTATCAGATATTAGTTAGTGAATCATTGTATTAGACAGGTGTATAAATAAATGGTCTGTATGTATATAACTGATTTCTAAGATGGAGTCTGCAAATGTGCAAAGTCACTGTGATTCAGTCTAAAGATTTTTTTCTAGGGATGGACATGAAACAGAAAAATTGTGCACTGTTTCATTTGTCACCCCTTGATTCATTTTATTTCATATCAAAATGAATTTTTGAAATGGGTTCCATGGGTCCTAGAGACACCAAATATGGTGGGTACTTTCCTTGGACTGTCCCCTTTAAGCCCTCCAAATTTGGAGAGATTTGGTGTTCAGGGCTGGTGGTGGTGGTGAGTTATTCAACTTCAAATTGGGTGCCCCCTGGAAAAAAGATTTCTAAGTGCAATTTTCTGTGCTTGGAAATACTGATCCCAGGCAACTGGCAGCATAGAAATTGCTGTGGAGCTTCCCCAAGCTCTCCCCTTTAATCACCCCCAATTTGGAAAGGTTTGGGGTACAGGGGCCCAAGTTATTCAGCAGTGGACCCATTTTACAGATAAACGAACTGGTTTAAATAAAACAAAAAAACCACGCCAGTTTGTTTTGTTATTAACAAAATGCTCCTTCCCCAGTTCGTTTCATTTCATTTTGTTTTGTTACATAATGAACCGACAAATCAGTGTTTCATTTTTCATTTGGTGCCCATCCCTATTCACAATTCCTTTGCATTATAAGAGCTTTGTGGCACAGTACTTAACCTGCAGTCAAAGTTTCTGCTCACGTTCTGAGCTCGTTCCCAGGCTCAGATATCCAGCTCAAGGTTGACTCAGCCTTTCATCCTTTTGAGGTCTGTGAACTGAGTACACTTGTTCAGAGGAAAATGTGTAGCCTGCACAGTTATGTTGTAAACTTCCCAGGGAATGCTTTAAGCACTATAAGCAGGACACTTTGTTTTGATTTTGCTTTGCATTTCAAGCTGATAATTTCAATCCTATTCTGCAAGACCCACACTGGAAAAGGTTCCACCGATTGATTACTTCCCTACCTACCTAAGGCTGCTTTTACACGACCCCTAAAATCCTCTGGCAGCTTAAATGCAGATTCCCCCCCCCCACGTGGTTTTTGTTCTGCTTCCTGTGTTCCCACCTCCGGCACTCTTGATTCTATTGCTTCTGTCTGCAGTGAGGGGAGAGAGAAAAAAATGCAGGCTCACCTCCTCCTGCCATTGGCAGCAGCTAATTGTTCCAGCCCGCGGAGGAGGGCCAGGCATGCAATGCTTTAAAACAGCAACAAGGATTTTACCTCCTCCAGACCAGGTACTTGTAAAATGCGCTGGGGTGCGCTTAATTGGGAGTGGTTGGACTTTATTTTTTTTTAAGTCCACTTTGATGGGAAAACAATTTTATGCTCTGCATCTGCGAGCATTTTGCAGCAGATTTTAGGGGTCATGTAAAAGCAGCCTAAAACAAAGTTGTAATGAATTTGGCCTATTCTGCCCAACAGGAGCTGTTTGCTTCCATTTTTAATCTTTCCATAATTGTTGGTTGAAATACACCAAAATCCTTGACTCCACCCTGACTCCAACCTGTAAAACTACTAGCAAGTAATTAAGTGCTTAAAGCTATGACAGATGTTTTGCATTTCAAAATGAATAAAGGCATTCTTCCTGCTGTCAGCTATTATGGGATGAGTTGCTCTCATGGCTGATCATTTTCAGGAGTTAACAACACAGAAGCAAGACCTCTCCAATCTCTATAATTTTATTCACAATTGGTTGTCTCTGCTTCCCCACCTACACTAATCAAGAACAGGCAGCATAGGAATCAGTAATGGGAGCATCTAGCCAGTGTACCGAACCCAAAGACATTTCTTTCCATTTCAAATTAAGCTGTTGCCAGGCTGAGAATGTCCATCCCAAACATTTATGGCCTCATTTGTAGTCCATGAAGTTGAATTCATTTTCTTTTGGCTTTCCTTTGGCTCTTTTCCAGGTGAAGGCAAATGTATCTATTTATCCCACTTTTTCTTTAATAGAAAGTGTTACCACTGCAGCTACACACACATATCCCAATTCACTTTGGAGGCCATTTTAGAGCTTCAGAATGTATTTTGATTCACCATGGGGTGATTTAGGTCCCAACTTATGACAGTCATGCTCAATTAATAAATGTAGATTGCCAGCCTTCCACTGATTTGCACAGGAAAGAAAATATTTTATGTGTTTATTTATTTATTTATTAGAATTATACCCTGTCCATCTGTCCATCTGGCCACCCAGGGCTTACAACAAGGCTGAACAAAACACATATCAAAAACATAAGAAACCTACAATATGATAAACTAAGATAGCAGAGAAATATGGTTGTATTGGATGGTTGGTTGGTTGGTTCTTGTGCATGAAATTTGGCTATTGCAAGCCCTAAGTAAGAGAGCTAGCTACAAAGTCTGAATATTGGTCATTGTTGAATTTTGCTATTTAAACAACTGTTAAACAACAAAGTGACTTGTGCTGCATCCAAGTCAATTTGTGACCCAGACCCACACTTATTTTTGCAGTCACTTCACTTCACTGAGGAAAGGAATCTGGCTAGCTCTTCAAGACAGGCCCCATACAAATTGGTTTGAATCAGGAGGACCTCATCAATAATCTGGGTTTTACTGTCATTTTGCAATTTGTTCTGCCAGCGAAAGCAAATACTTGTTTGAACAATTACATAGACAGAAGCAGAAGCAGACAAAGTCAGAGCTTACTTAAAACATCAGCTATATTACATATATACACAGTTACGTGGAGACAAATCAACACCATAACATCCTTCTTTTCACCTGTTGTCTAACAGAAAAAAAACTAGAGATGGGCACCAAATGCAAAAGAAAATGCCATTTCATCATGTTGCTAGGTAACAAAACAAAACAAAACAAAACAAAACAAAACAAAACAAAGAGGAGACGCCATTTCATTAGTAACAAATGAATTTGTATTTTTCCCATTGAAATGAACCATAGGTTCTAGAGAACCCCTGGGTCCCAGAGACACAAAATTTGGTGGGAATGATCATTGGACTATCCCCTTTAAGACCTCCAAATTTGGGGGGATTTGGGGTTTGGGGGGCTGAGTTATTAAACTTCAAATTTGGTGTCCCTGAAAAAAACATTTCTAAGTGCAAATTTCTGTGCTTGAAAATACTGATCCCAGGCAGCTAGAAGCATGCAAATTGCTGTGCAGCTTCCCCAAACTCTCCCCTTGAAGCACCCCAAATTTGGAGAGGTTTGGGGTATAGTGGCAAGTTATTCAACTCCAAACCTGGTGCACCAGTAAAAAAACACTTTTGTAATTTTAAGCAATTTCCATGCTTCTTGGGATCCTATGGGCACCCCCTTTGGAGTTGAATTAGTTCCCCCCCCCTCCCGTATCCCAAACCTCTCAAATTGGAGAGAACTTGAGGAAACTCCCTGAACCCCAAATCTCAGAGGTTGGGAAAGCCCAAGGAAGGTTCACACCAAATTTGGTGCCTCAAGAACCCAGGGGACCCATTTTATAGTGTAATGACTCAGTTTGTTACTGGTTCATTTCATACAATTGTTTTTTAAAAAATTGTTTCTAACAAAACAAAATGAATCACAGGGGAATGAAATAAAATGAAACAAATCTCAATTTTTATGTTTTGTGCCCATCCCTAATTGTGACTGATCTCCAACAGCCTTTCCTATGTTATGTGCACAACTGATTTTCCCTTTGGCCACTGCATGAATACCAGATTTCAAGAGGGTCATCGTGGGGACAGCATATCTTCGCTTCAGGGAGGGCTTTGTTCTCAATGCCCAAAGTCACCCTTGGGTTCAACATTTTCCTAGCAGGTCCCATGTCCATCACAGGACGTTAATGGACAATGAACCACTAAGTGGCTCTTCTGAAGGAGGAAGTAAATACTTACTAAATTCTTGCAAGTGGGAACAAAAATATTCAAGTTTTCTTCCCAGTGGGTGAGATACCAAGAGATTCCAGTATATATTGTACAAAATATACATGGTTTGGAGTTGTTGGTTTAGTTGATGATGATGATGATGATGATGATGATGATGATGATGATGATGATGATGATGATTGATGATGATGTTAATCCTGCTGCTGACTGAACTTGGAGTAAAAAAATCTCACAGCACCTTACCATTTCTTTTATAGGATGTCTTGGTGGGTTGAGGCATCCTTTTCATCACAGATGGGAAAATCTGCAGACACCTGTTCCGTCTTTATACTATTGCAGATTCACTGAGGGGGGGGGTCACTTGATGTGTTCTGCAAGTTCTAGTCAGGCCTGGCAGGTGAAATTGCTCCGAAAACCTTCAGATACAGCCAGGACTGTAACTTCTGGGTCTTCAAATCCTGTCATTGCCAGATGCAGGAGTTAGAGTGACCTTTAAGATTGTGATGCTAGTTGGTAGCTGGGTGGGTGGGTGTGGGTGTGAAGAATGCAGATTTTCTCCCATATAAGCCTTTGAATGCAATGAAAGCAAAGTAGTGTCCACATTTGGATGGAGAGGCCTTTAAAGAAATGGTCACTGGACCCTCATCCATGGACAGGCAGTCAATGCTCACCTGATTTATTGCTACCGTTTCTCAAATTATGGATGTAAGGGAGTCCATCAAGACGATAGGTATTTTGCTTGTTGTTTCTATGAATTCAGCAGAAACAGATTGAGGTTGAGGGAGGACAACATTTTGTTCCATTGTGCCTCAAAATAAATGTTCCTTGGGTCTGATTCCCAACAATTTTTGCCCTGCTTGTAATCCCAATTGTGCATCTATCATCCTATAGCATGTTATCCCAACATTAGCTATAATGAGTACAGCACAAGACAGGAAAACATTGCAGAAGTTTTCAGCATATTCTTGGATTTAAAGACTGTAGAAAATGGGACTAGAGATGGGCACGACCAGAATTTTTTTTTTTCGAGTTGTCATTTTTCAGGACGGGTCCGTTTCGGGGCGTTTCTGTTTTTCGCAAAATTTTTCAAAAATTTGTCGTTTCATCATGTCGTTTGTCATTTGTCGTTACCGCCGCGATTTAGTGCAACTTGACTTCCAGTTCCCAGAGCATGGGGTTAGGGGGTAACGGCTAGGCTTAGGGTAACGGTTAAGGTTAGGGTGGGTTAGTGGGCTGTACCTCTGGGTGCCTCTGGCCCACTAAGAACACAGTGTACTGGTGTATGGGTTAGGGTTAGGCTTAGGCTTAGGCTTAGGCTTAGGGTTGGTGGGCTTTTAATGCCCTCTCTGGCACATCCGGAAGTCTCAGCAAAACCTGGCCATGCGATTGGTGGAATGGCTCCAAAAATTTGCATGGTCCCGTCCCATGGCCAGCCCATCATTGCGCATGCACAGGTGTAAAAAAATAAAAATAAAATAAAATAAAATAAATGGAGACATTTTATTGCAAGAAAAACCCACTGCTGCTACTGTAAAAATTCAAGCATTTAAAATAGCTAATTTTCGCATGTTTCTGTGGTGCTTTGGTGGGTTTTTGGACCACGATTTCAAAAAAAATATTGCGGTCACCATTTTGGATTCCCCCGCACCGCATGGCAAATGGAGACACCGAGGATGCCCCCTCCCAGCCTGGTACCAGCAAGTCTCAGCAAAACATGGCCATGCGATTGGTGGAATGGCTCCAAAAATTTGCATGGTCCCATCCCATGGCCAGCCCATCATTGCGCGTGCTCAGATGTAAACAAATAAAAATAAAATAAAATAAAATAAAATAAATGGAGACGTTTTATTGCAAGAAAAACCCACTGCTGCTACCGTAAAAATTCAAGCATTTAAAATAGCTAATTTTCGCATGTTTCTGTGGTGCTTTGGTGGGTTTTTGGACCACGATTTAAAAAAAAATGTGGTCGCCATTTTGGATCCCCCTGCACCGCATGGCAAATGGAGATGCCGAGGATGCCCTCTCCCAGCCTGGTTCCAGCAGCCCAGGACAGGAGGGGGGAAGGCTGGAGTGGGGACCCCCCCCAGAAACCACCCCTCTGGTAGGTGCCCTCAGGCAGGCATATTTTCGCCTGCTTTTTTGGCCGGGAATCAGGTTTATTTATTTATTTTTAAAACTTTTTTTTCTGTGCCCCTTGGCATTGCGCGATCACTGCGATGCCAGGAACGACAACGACAAATCAGATCCAATTTTTCTTTTGTCGGTTCGAGTTCGAGTTCTGGGGAAGTAATTGTCGTTACTGTTTCCGTTGCGTAACGGAAATGAGTAACGGAAACGGAAACGAGAATTTTGCCAAGTCGTGCCCATGTCTAAATGGGACTTTTAGGGACATTAGTCCAGAAGAGGAAAATGACAGTTGGATCCTTTTATTTTGTACAGTTTATGTCTTCCTCAGGACAGATGCAGGGATTAAGGAGACTATGTAAAAATTTCAGCAACAGATTTTTATAGAACAATATTCCAAAAATGTGTTGAAGACTCAAAGAAAACCTGAATCAAACACTCTGCTGCAGCCGTGTCTGGGTAGCTGCTCAGCCACTTCCCCGAGACATATTCCTTTATCGAATTAGGTCTGTTTCTGAATGTTTTTCGATCCTGGGAGGGGTCCCTTCCCCTTATTTCTCTTTTACATTTTCACTTGGCTGACCCTTGGGGCAGTGAAGTGCCACATGAGGGCCTCCACACGTGGAACACTGATGCTGAAATCAGCATGGCTGACTTTCCCACACACCTCTGATCTGTCCTGACCTGAACCAAATGTCTGCTATCAAAATGGTCCCTGAACATTGGGTGTGATTGTGATATCACTTCGAACCATAGGGGACCATGAAGTGTGTCCCACACAAACTTGAGAAGTGTGCTGCTCTCAAACGGAACACCTCAACATATTGCAACCAGTCAGGGCCTGGAAAATCCATGCATGCACAATGTGTCATGTCCATGTGCTGGACAAGTGCTAAAACCCTACTCCAGCTGGGCCCTAATGATGGTGCCCACATAAATCAAGAATGCTGACAGCCAATTGGCTCAGCAACAGTTTGACTTCTATGCCTGATAGTTTCTCTTTCTTTCTGGACCAGTTTATCCAACCTTTGCTTCTCTATTTCTCTATCCAAAAAGTAAAAAAAAAAAATATCAATATAAGCGCCACTTAGAATCTTTTTAACCATGGCCTGTGATAAATGATCACTTAGGGGAAAGTCTCATCATCTTCAGGAAAATTTTGCAGTCACATTCTTATGTCTCTGTTTGGCAACTTGAGTGCCTGTCTCAACAGTCACTATCTGTATCACAACCAACTGCACCAGTGGTTGCTGTAACTTCTCCCCATGTTCTAGTGTCTGTGTCCACAGAGGCATGGCTGATGGAAGTGGGACCAGGATGCTCCCACTGCCCCAAGGCCAACCCCCCAAATAGTGGAGTGGTAATAGGTGCAGGTGTATATCCACCTGGCTGCCATCTCACCGTATCATGCTCCGCTGCATATTGTCCACCCTATCCAAGGCCCCTTCACTCCCTCTGCAGCCTCCCCACCTATGCTTGGAGTGGCCTCTCTGCAGCACTGTGTGGCCAGCTGTACTTCTTGCTGCAGTGCCACCTAGTGTTCGATTGGCTGTGCCACAACAAACTCCAAAGTGGAGGCCTCCCTTGAAGCAATGGAGCTCTGTACTTCCAAAATAGCAATTCAGGAAAGCATTAGTTCCCCCATTCTCTTTGGTGGAGCCTCCATTTGTGGAGGTTTTAATTGGATAGCTTAAAGTTGTGCCTAATAATAAGATTATATGCTGTTAAATCTATTCTGATTTAAGATGGCCCTTTTCAGGGTCTTTAGGTAAAGCAGTGGTATCCAAACTTTGGCCCTCCAGATGTTTTGGACCACAACTCCCACAGTCATTTGTCATTGGCAATACAGGTGTGGAATTCTGGGATTTGTGGTCCAAAACATATGGAGGGCCAAAGTTTGGATGCCCCTGAGGTAAAGGGTACTCTGAAGTTATTTGCCATTCCCTTCTTCTTGGGTGTCGTGGGACTGTGCAACTTTCTTAAGATTACATGTACTGGCTCTTCCTACTGGGAGGCACAGTGAGGAATCAAACTCCCAACTTCTGATCCAGTAGCCATAACCACTGCTTTCTATTTTATTTGTTTTAATATGCCATCTGATAGGCCTTATGGTTTCTTTCCCTTATGGTGGAGTGGTGATAGGTACGGGTGTATACCCACCTGGCTGCCATCTCACCATATCATCTCACCTTATGGGTGCTGGAGTATCTTCGAAAGGTGGAGGGAGCCAAACTTGCAGCACTCTGATTTGACCTAGGCAACAAGCAGGCACACTTGTTCAAGCCAAGACATTAATTGGTGACAGAAGGACATCTTCTGTATCTCCTGTGCTTATTTTCACCTCCTCCTTGGCTTACTTTTGTTCTGGACTGAAAGAGTGAAAGAAACCTTGCATTCAGGCATAAGAAACGTCTGTCTGAATGCATCTGTCTTCCTTCTACTTTAACCTAGACAGTGATTGGGCTCACCTGAGCATGTCAGCCTCCTTTGGTTACCCTGAGGGGACATCAGACACATATCTAAGACATAATTTTCCTGAGAAGAGCTCTGGGATGGTATAGAACAGGAATAAGAAAGCTGGTAGAACTTTTTACCTATAGGAAAAAAAGGTCTAGCAATTTCCCAAAGTTGATAGCAATCCTACCTTGGGCCACAGCCCTTTATTTTTCACATTTCTAGAGTTTTTCCTCCTTTTCAACCTGGAAATCTTCAAACACATAGAGATATCTGTTGCAGTTTGAGAAGAAATCAGTTTGGGCGGCCCTCCAGATCTGTTCAGGGTTGGGATGAGCACGAAATGAAAGACAAAATGCTGTTTTGTTGTTTCATTGCGTAACAAAACAAAACAAAACAAAACGAGGAAGCAGCATTTCATTACAGATGAAACAAAACGGTTGTTTTTTCCATTGAAATGAACCATTTTGTTCCGTCTGTAAAAGGGGTCCCTTACCTTCAGGATGGTTGCTGCTGCTGGAGCCCAGGAAAGGGAAGAGGAGACAGGTGACTCCCCTGGG
>JAHTLZ010000008.1:23326146-23354032 GCA_023846285.1 Phrynocephalus versicolor | reverse complement strand
CACAAGAGGGCACCCTTTTTGGGGGGTTTAATAGGCACATTTCCCTGGGCTGCAGTACCCCTAGTGAGCCACCATAGGGGGCACTTTTCTGCCCTTATTCAAGCACAAGTTTACAGGCTGCAAGGCATCCAGCTGTCCACAGCGGGGTGCCCTTTTCAACGGCTTAAATACGCCCATTTCCCTGGGCTGCAGTACCTCTACTGAGCTACCTGAGGGGGCAGTTTTCTGCCCTTATTCAAGCAGAAGTTTACAGGAGCCCTTTGTTGCTGGGCCGGTTGAACCTCTGGCTGCCTCCTGGAGAGATCTGCCTGGCTTCCTGAGGCAATGTGGGAGCTCTGGACCTTCTGGGAGGTTGATAGCCTTATGATACAAACTACACCTCACACCTCACCACCACCACCACCACCACCACCAAGGGAGCTGGGCTCTCATTATACTGACCTTGGAAGGATGGAAGCCTGAGTCAGCCTCAAAGGGCTCCCTTTAGGATTGAAAGGTTGAGAGCGCAGGCTTATTGGCATTATTGTAGTTTATCCAGTGCACCCCAAAGCTCCACCCTCTTCTGTGGCTCCTCCCTGGGCCTGGGCCACATGGATTTCTGGTGGGTTTTAACGGTGCAGAGGGGACTGGTGGAAATCTCTGCCCAAAATGTAGTAAGGATTTTAAATATATATTTTTTATTATTAGTTGTAGCAAAACTGCTCCTTGGGGCATACTTCCTGGTGTTCTCTGAGGCCGTGGTGCTGGTCTGGTCTGGACGGCCATGATGATTTCTCTACTCCCATTTTGCAGCATCTATTGGGATTACGCCATGACCATCTGCCTGGAGATTGTCTACCTCCACTGCTACCAGCAAGGTAAGGACACTCTCTCCACCTTTTTCCTGCCTCTTGGCTTCTCCAGAAGCTTCTCAGAGAGGTGAGCCTCTCGATCCCCCATCACCTCTCTCCCTAGTGTGTCTGGTCCACAGGCATCCATCCAGAGGGCCTGGGGTTAATTAAGGCCAAGGCTGATCACGGCCAGCCCACATCGAGGGCTTCAGGGTCCTTCCAGCAAGTCCCAGGTGCACTCTGGAATGCGCAAGAATGAGCAGCTTTGACCCAACAGGGAGGCTAATGGCCAAAAAAGGGGGCAACTGCAGCCATGCTCGAATGCAGCACCCATCAACCCCCAGCTGCCATGCTTCTGGGGCTGATGGGATTGCAGAGGGCTCCAATGGGAGATGCTCCTCTCTGGCATTGTCAGGGATGGCAAGAAGGGGTCCCTGATCCCACCCATCCCTCTTCTGGAGATGGAATAGGAAGGAAGGGCTTCAGAGGGGATTCTTTGGTCAACTGCTATGCCTCCTCCCCGACCCTCCATCCCCCCTCCTCCTTTTTGACCTTTTCTTTTCTCTCTTGGATAGTTGACAGTGGGGGCACGGTGGTCCTCGTCAGCCAAGATGGCATCCAGCACCCTCCCCTGCGGTTCCCCAAAGGGGGGCATCTCCTGCAGTTCCTCTCCTGCCTGGGAAACGGGCTCCTTCCTCGAGGCCAGCTGGACCCCCTCTCTGGTCGCAGAGGGGGAAGGTGAGGCCCTCACCAAGGTCCTACCCACCCACCCCGCCCGCTGCCAGGGAGTGGGTTTCCTTTCCAGGCGGAGCAACGGAAGCCTTTGGGGCTCTTTGGCTGATGCCCAGAGGCACGGCCGGCTTGCACCAGGTGGGCCACAGAGACCTGGAGCCACTCGTGGCTTAGTTGTTTTGCTCTCTGCAGGGGAAAGTGTTCTGGAAGCTGAGAGAACGAACCCCACCCCCCAAGGCTCCTCAGAATCTGCCTCGGACAAAGAAGAGGAGGAGGCCAAGGATAATGTCTTCAGGATCCTCTATCCTGGCATGCAGTTGGGAGTTTGGTAAGACACCCCCCCACACACACACACACAAGGGGGCATCTTCAGCATTGGCCTTTTTACTGGCCTTGCCTGCTGGACTGCTGTGGTTCCTGTTAAAAAGGTTCTCCCCCCACCTTTCCTCCCACTGCAGCCCCCCCAGGACTTGATGGACAGCCCGGCCAGTGGTCTTCCGTCCATGTGGCAGCCTGGCCTGCAGAAGTCTTCCTGCTCCTCCTGCTCCCTGAGTGGATCCATGGAGACTGGCCCCTCCAATGGCTGCAGCCATGAAAGGTGAGGAGGCCGAGCTGGGCTTCTTTTGGGAAGCGGGGGGGGGGGTGTTGGAGGGTGCTGGGGGCACCGCAGCCGCCAGGGAAAGCAATGGGTTGGGGAGGAATTCAGAGGGGTGTGCACGCTTGGTTCTGTGCTTTGCCATCCCATACTATATTTGTTACTTTTAACTGTTGCAATGCCAGGCTGTGCTTAGGTAACTCTGCTTTGCCTTTCTTTTCTTCTTCGGAACAACTGAAATCTAAAAAAAGGGAAACAGAACAATTTTTAAAAACAATTTGGAATTTTATTCATATGCCGTCATCGCGAGACGATGCAAGTTTGTGTACTGAGGAGGAGACACAAGCCACAGGTAGAAAATGAAGTTCTGTGAGACCTCGTATGGCTAGCAGGAAGTAATGAAAGACAAATCAGATTATTTCGATTATCTAGAGAGCCTCTGAGGCTTTTATGGTCCCACAGGAATGGGGAGGCCCCAGGGAGCCGCATGTGTCCCCACCTATGACCTGCATAGAAACATGGGAGGCCTGTGAAGATTCTCAGTCATCCAGGTTTGTTTAACTGGGAGTTGAGTCATGGCTACTGGACTTCTTTTTTGAGAGATAGAAACGTTTTGCTGTTCATCCAAACAGCTTCATCGGTCTGAATACAGCTAGTGCAAGAGACCTTCTTATAGTCAGCTTGACCTCTTGTCCCCTGGTCTGATTGGCTCATAAGATGAACAAAGCCTGAATAGGCTCGTTAGGGAGACATTAGTGTCCATGGCCTTAAGGTAAACAATGGCCTAAGGTGCTGAAACCCATCAAGAATGGGTCGTTAGCTGTGACCTGGTGGTGAAGGCTCCTTGATTTGCCTGGGTACTGTGGAAAGTACAGCCTGATAAGTAGCAGATAGACTATGCCGGAGCCCCCCACCTCTGTTGAGGGAGGGATTTTCAATGCTAACATGAATGGCTTCCCTTACTCCTCTCTCAAACCACCTCTCTTCTTTGTCTAGTATGTGTACATCCTCATCTTTGAAAGAGTGGCCTTTTTGCTTCAAATGGAGGTGTACTGCTGATTCTGGTCCTGAGCTGTTACCTCTCCTATGTTGGGCCATTCTTCTGTTTAATGGCTGTTTAGTTTCTCCAATGTAGAGGTCTGAACACTCTTCACTGCATTGGACTGCATATACTATATTGCTCCTTTTATGGTTTGGTATCGGATCCTTTGGGTGGACAAGTCTCTGCCTTAGTGTGTTCATGGGTTTGAAATAAACAGGGAGCCTTCTCCCGCTTTGGTGAAGGGGCCCGTTCCTTTATCGCATAGAGATTTCGTGGCCCAACGTTCACTGTATGCTACTATTTTAAATGACACAATTGACTTGTCTGAGATCACAATGTAAAACAAATAGAAAGGAGAATACTTACTCTCCCCTTTATAATACGTAACACTGGCAATTTCCGTGGACACCTCACAGGTAAATTAAAAGGGAACAAAGTCCATACCATGAACTGCTTGCAGTTCTAAATGATAACCTGTGCTCCCCAAAAAGAAGAAAATGCAGCCTTAAAAGGTCCGCTTATCTGCCTGACACACACACACACATACCTGCCAACATCCCACGCGAGTCTGGGGAATGGAGTCACCTCCAGCGCTGAGCCCGGGCAAGGAACGGTCTCAAGACGAGGTCCATACCCTCCTCCATGCTTCTTACGTTCGGATTGCCCGCTGTAAACGCTAAGAAGACCACCAATGAATAACTGTGCCGTCTATGCAAATTTTAAAATACAAACATCTAGTTAAAAAATGAAAGTCAAACCATTCAATATCAGATCTGTAGAAGACTAATTTTTATTTTTTAAAGGAGGGAACAAGTAATAAACTATGTGACTAATCAACAATATGATGACAACGGCTTCTCCCTCTTCCACTCCAATTAGGAATTCAGTGTCAGTGGACGGGGCTGCGCCTTGAGGTCCTCTGCGTGCACGGAAGGATGTGAGAGAGATGATCTTTTAATTCTATCTGCCTCGATCCCTTTCCTACTGGTCATTATCATGGCTGGTAAAATAACTTGAACTCCGTGCATGTACAGAGGCATTAAAATGAGCATTATTGTTGTTGCCTCTGTTGCAGTGGTTGGGGGTGAATGTGAAGGGCAACATGGGGCCGAAAGGAGAGGGGTTCCTGACAGGCCCATATTCGGGTCCAACCCTCCCACGCTTACCAAGAGACGGTTCCTGCTCGTAAACAAACTAGGGAGTTTTGTGTCAACATAAATGAACGGATTTAGATACCAAGACCTATTTAAGAGGGGGAAATGCAATTCAACTAAATCACAAGTAAAATTGGCTGGGGAAAGGTTAAAAAAATGGGTTTTTGATCTTTTTGAGTGTTCTTTGTAGCTTTAAAGTTACCTTTTAATGTCCAAAGATGCTTCTTCTAATTCCCTGATGGTAAATTAAATATATTCTGGCTTGTATTTTGTCCCTCATTATTGTAAGCCACTTTGGGTCCTTTTCCAAAGAGAAATGTAGGGTTTAATTATGGAAAACACATAATAAGTAAATAACTAAATAATTAAACAAACATACAAACAAACAAACAAACAGTGGGCAAGACATTAAAAGCAATATAAATAAGCAACTAATCAAGGGCCACTTGAAGATGGGAAGAATGCTTCCTCCAACAACAACAAACAGGTTTAATTTAAATTCCATAAACTTTGGCGGAAAGGATTGCAAAGCTTCAGCTCAGACTGTCTTTTCTACTGGGAGCTATGAAAGTCGGGGGGGGGGGGCTCCTTTTTCTAGCAACCACGGTCAAGGCCAGATTAAAAACTGGCACTCTGTGCATGCCCTGAACCTCTGAAAAACACTAGGGCTGCCTTTTCAAATTGTCCTTTGGATTCTCTCATATGTTTACGATTTGCAGCAATTACAGGGGCAAAAGTGTGTGTATGTGTGTGTGTGTCTGGTGCTCTGTACATGCCCTGGGGCATTGGGGCGAACGAGAAGGACTGGAGGGGACCGAAGGGGAAGGAGCCCGCCCCCCCCAGACCCACACGCCAGGGAGGTAGGAAGGGAGGAAGGGAGGAGGAACCGCTCGCTCGCCCGCCCCCTCCCCTGCCTCGTTACCTGTCGGAGTCCAGGCGAGGCTTCCTCTCGGCCCGACAGCCAAAAGACCGGCGAGGAACTGGGCCGGCGCAGGCTTTCTAAGGGAGAGCCAGCCAGGAGGACCAGAGGGCAAGACCATGACAAATAGGAGGAGAAACCGCCCGGCCCCAGAGGAGTCCCCTCTAGGAATTAGAGGGCCGCCCTCACCATGGCAGCACATCCGGGAAGAGGCGGGGTTGGGAGGACCTGCCCTCCGACAAAGAAGCCCTAGAGCGGCCCCAGGAGGGATTTCCGGGAAGAGGCGGGGCTGGAGGACTTGCCCTCTGACAAAGAAGCCCTAGAGAGGCCCCAGGAGGGACTTCCCGGAAGAGGCAGGGCCGGAGGACCTGCCCTCCGACTACCTCACGCTAGACTGTCACAATGAAAGGCCCTTAGATGCAAAACGTCCTAGAGTGCCGCCTTGTTATACAGGGACTCTATTCGGTGCCCTCTGCTGGCACTCTCTGGCCGGAGGACCCGAGAGTAGCTGGAAGCGTTGCGGTTGAAGGGGCTGGGAGGAGGACAAAGAGGCAGCTGCCAAGGGAGGGGGAACCAGAACAGGGGCGCCCGTTTCACAGAGAGAGAGACAGCGAAGGAAGGACTCTGGTACATTTATTTCCCTCCATGGGGATAATTGGCCCTGATAATTGGCCTATGCTTCCTGCTGCTTGATCAAGCTTTTCATCTGTTCCTCTCCCCTTTTGTTGGCCTTATCAACCACTTATCACTTGAGATGGCCGTAATTAATTAGTTTTATTGTATTTTCATATACAGTAGGGTCGCATGCCGCCCAGACTGGCCTTTGAGGCCAAATGGGAGGCATAAATGGGAGGCAAAGAAATCAGGACATACATTTCCCCTGTTTAAAGTGGCAATCAGTATTTTGATGAGAGCATTTACATGGACAACATTGCTGTGTGAAGGAATAATGTAATAAAGTACTGTAGTGTACTGTGTTTTTATTGCTGACTATATGATTCTTATATTTCCTTTTATATATGGAGAGCATATTTTACCAAAACAAATTCTGGGTGTGTCCAACCACACTTGGCCAATAAAAGTATACTGATTCTGAAAAACGATAATGGTAAAATATTATTATGTCCTCACATTCAGGAGCATTGCTTCCGCCCCCCGCCCCCCGCCTCCACTTTGCAATGAGTTTTATTTGCATGGTTGTCTTAGAAACCCCCCAGGAAGCCAAGTCTGAGTTTGTTGCATAGTTTCTCGCCCCCAAAACGCATCTAGTTCCACAAGATAATACCCACAAAAGAGGAAAATGCAGGTGGGGGAGAATGACAAGCTTCATTTATTTACCTGTCACACAAGTAAGGGAGTCAGTTTAAGTTGGATAGTCGTTCCTGGGCTGTATTTGTAAATTTATCCAGAGGGGGAGTGGAATGTGAAGTGCCTGCATGAGAGCCTGATAAAGCAGAAGGTGTCGGAGGCTGGGGGGCTCTTTGTGCAGGGTCGAGCTGTCCTGGCCCCTCCACTGTGAAATGCACGTCCACCTGCTTGAAGGCTGTCAGATCCTGAAAGCAAAAGGAGAGAAGGTGTCCCTGGCTGGAAAAACAACCCTCCCGAAAAGCCATTCCAGGTGGGATGGCTGGAGGTTCCTCCCTGTGGATGGGAGGAGAAATGGAGGCGAGTTCCTCCTGGCCCACAAGATGAGGGTTGATGTGGCCGTGACCATTCCCTGGCCAGTTCTCCGATTCTCTTCCTCTTACCTGAACCAGCAACTGCGCAGCTATGGCTTCCATTCCATCAACAATCGAAGAAAGGTTTATTTGTAGAGCTGGGAAGAAAGGAGAGGAAAGTGTGGGGATGTTTGAGCCTTTTTCCTTCCTGGTGGGCAAGTGTTCCCTTGCCAGCCCGGAAATATTTGCCTGTTCTTTATACACACATGCCTTTATTCGTTCAAGCTTCACACCCCCACACTTATATTTCCTTTACCTGATACTTGCCACAGTGATTTTGAATGGCTCCAGTGTCCCATTTTCATTAGATGTTCATATTTTAAATGACTGCCTAGTGATGATAATACAAAGCACAGACGAATACAGGCACCAAGTACACCCAAGAGGGGGGGGAACCCCAACAATCAACCATCACCCTTGCACAGACCTCATTGCTGCTCTGGAAGGCTCTCCTGTTCTGCTGGATAAAAATGCTGCTGCTTCATGGCGCTGCTTCTGTTCATGTTAGATGTAATGGAGAAGATGCTCCTTGGATTGGCCTTTCTTCCTCTTCTGCACTGTAGGGTTCTTCATGCACCAATGGGGACAACAGTGCTCAAAGTTCCAATTTTCCACCGCTGCCTGGCAGTCTTCCCTCATGATGACCGAAGTGCGCGTGGAGAGGATTTTCCGACATTAGGCTCCTTTCACTATAAACTTCAGAGACAAGAGAAAAGGTGGTCAACAGGAGTTTACATCAACACTCTAGCATTTAGGTTGATTTTACTATTACCGTTTATTATTTATTTATTTATATTAATTCATTTTATATTTAATGAAGTGATACAATGGATGCTAATGCAAAAACCTGCTGTGTGTTTATTGGTGTTATAAGCATGGGGATACAAACTATGTGAGAAGAAATGATTCACATGGTTTATGCCATTAATTAGCTATATAATTGTTGTATGTAATGCTATAATGCTTTCTTTCTAAGCTTTCAATATAAGGAATATAATATGTAGAAAAGAAGCTTCTTTTTAAGGCATTTTATATCAAAAGTATGATGAGAGAAATGATGCATATCAAGTTTCTGTAGTCAATAAGGTTTCGCTATAAGAAATATTAGACTACAATGATTGTTGAACTGCTGAACTTTTCATATTCTTTATATAAACAGGATTTTCACATACACGAGAACAAGATGCAGAGCTCCTGTACTTAAAAAATTCCTTACAGTACATAGAACAAACGCACGTATTGTTTAAATAAAGCTTTTTTATATACAATGTGAGAAGAAATAATTCACATGGTTTATGACGTTAGTTAGCTATATAATAGACAAGTTGTTTGTTGTATGTAATGCCATAATGCTTTCTGCTTTCAATATAAGGAATATGATATGTAGAAAAGAAGTTTTTTTATGTAGATAAGCACTTTATAACAAAAGTATGATGAGAGAAATGATATACATCGTGTTTCTCTAGTTAAGCTTTCACTATAAGATATGTAGATTACAATGATTGTTGAACTGCTGAACGTTTCATATTCTTCATATAAAGAGGATTTTCACATACATCAGAACAAGATGCAGTGATGCTGTAGTTAAAAAATTCCTTACATAGAACAAACACTCATATCTTTTAAACCTTTGTATATACAAACGATGTGAGAAGAAATGATGCACATGGTTTATGCAATTAATTAGCAGTCTATATTAGACTACAAATCGTTTGTTCTGTGTAATGCTATAATGCATTCTTTCAAACATTAAATAGAAGGAATGTGATATGAAGGACAAGGAGTTTCTCTTTATGTAGTTGAAAGGCACTTTATATCAAGAGTATGATGAAAGAAATGACAAACATGGTTTATGTGGTTAATAAGCTATCTCTATAAGAAATGTGGACTACAAATTACTTCTTTTATGTAATGCTTTCTTTTTAAGCCCTCAGTATGAATCTGATATGTGGAAGAAAAGGAGTTTCTCTATGCAAAGAGGTATTTTATATCAAAGTATGATGAGACAAATGCTGCACATCAAGTGTTTCTATAGTTAATAAACTATCTCTATAAGAAATGTTATACAAATTGGTTCTTGAACTGCTGAACCCTAAACCCTACCCCTACCCCTACCCCTACCCCTAACTCTAACCCTACCCTAACCCAGACCCTAACCCTAACCCCTACCCCTAATCATAACCATAACCATAACGATAAACATAACCTGACACCTAACCCGACCCCAACCGCTACCCCTACCCCTAACTCTACCCCTACCCCTACCCCTACCCCAAACCCTAACCCTACCCCTTCCACGACCCCTACCCTTACCCTTACCCCTACCCCTGAACCTGACCCTAAACCTAACCGTACCCCTACCCATACCCCTACCGCTACCCCTACCAGGCAGAATGAGCCAAATAAAAGGAATAAAAAGAAATGAATTGTATTTATTTTAATTGCAAACTGATAATCTTCTATAAGTTAGGGAAAGACTTCAATGTTTGCAAGTTAGGGTCTTTCCTTTAAAATGGTTTTAACTGCCCAGAGTAGTCTTAGGAGAAGATGGCGTGGCTATACAAATACAACAAATAAATAAAATATTTAACTATTTGGGTAAAAAAAGGCATTTCCATGTGGCATAAACAGGTATTGGGGCGGCTAAAAAAAATCTTGCAAGTAAATAAAATAAAATAAAATAAACTGGGGGCAGACTGGTCCTGCCCAGGATGTCCTGTGGGCATGGGAGGGCGACAGAGAGATGCCCTTCTGTATCTGCCTTAATGCCTTTAAAAAACATACAAACATTGCCTTGGCCAGCTAAAAAGCAACAAATCTGAGCTAGCCCAGAGGATTTTAAAATAATTACGGCTGCTTTCGCATTTTTTAAAATTTCACTTTATTTCATTTAAGTATTTTAAGCCAGCCCTTCTCCTTTCTCTCTCTCTCTCTCGCCCGCCCCGCGTCCTTACCTGGCTGGCACTCCGGGTCCCCCACTTAGCTGCAAGGAGCTGCGAGCCACCTTGGAGGGAGAAACAGCTTGGAGGACCAGGCGGCGGGAGCCTTGGGCAAGAGGAGAGCCCCCTCCCACCAGCCACCTAGGAGTCCTCTCTAGGAACTCTCGTCGGAGGGCTGGACATGGCTTCCGAGATGCTAATGTGTCACCATGGCAGCACTTCCAGGAAGAGGTGGGGTCGGGAGGACTTGCCCTCCGATAACGAAGTTCTAGAGCAGCCCCAGGAGCGACTTCCGGGAAGAGTCGGGCTTGGAGGACCTGCCCTCTGACAACGAAGCGCTAGAGCGGCCCCAGAAGGGACTTCCGGGAAGAGGCGGTTAGGTAGGACCTCCCCTAGGATTGTCGCAGACTAGAGCGTCTGACGCCGAGTGTGCTCGAGTGCCGGGCTGTTTTCTGAGGGTGTCTTCAATGGCCCTGCACTGGCACGCCGCGTCCAGGCGCGCTCCTTGGGCAGGCAAGCCGGGCTCGGGTAGTGGAGGAAACAGGGCTGGGTCCGGCGGGAGGGACCTCGGGTGCTGCGCTGGAGGAGCCATGATTATTATTATATTATTATTTGTTGCATTTATATACCGCCGCATCTTCCTATAGGAACTCGGGGCGGTGAACAATAAAAACGAACACAGAGACACAAACATAAAGATGTAGCCTTTGGTCATGAATGAGATATATGATTTTGGGGTGATTTGTGAAGGATCCCATGCCAAAATCCTATAAAATCAAGAGGATCTGTTCAGATCCAGCTTTTAGCAAGACCCCCGAATTTACTGTCCCTGGAGGTGGGGCATCTTTCCCTTCCAACTCTACCCTCGACGACCAGGTGATGCCGCCCTGCCTGATCTCTCCCATCTCCCCCAGCTTTTCCCCGGCTCTCAGCTTGTGCCCCCACCTTCCAGCGACACCCCTGCCGGGACGGTTGTTCCGCAAGCCCGGGCTCGTCCGGCCCCGGGGCGGCTTCCGAGGGAGGGGCTGGGCCGGCCTCGTCCTGCCAGGCGGGCCCTTCCTGGGAGGCGGGGCCGGCCGGGGCGGCGGCGCCTTCAGACTTGGGCTCGCTTCCTGCCCGGCCGTTTCCTGCTGCCGCGTTGGCCCCGTCGAGCATCTTCGGGAAGGTGGCGGAGCGGCCTCCCCTCGGTTAGTGCCAGCCAGGACCGGCCCCGGCCCGGGAGGACGGGCGGGCGAGCGGGCGAGCGGGCTGGGGCGCCCCTCTCACCGCCTTGGAACGGCTGCCGAGGGATGTAGGGTCTCTTCGGCGCCAGAGCTGCTGGCCGGCTCCGAGCGCCTTGCCGCTCCGCCCAGGCTGGCCGGCGATGAAGGCTGCCCGGGTTGCCCTCCCAGACGGGGCTGATGCCGGCCGGCGTTTACGGGGAGATGGGCCGGGCCCCGCGGATAACCCTCTCTTTTCTTCCCTCTCAGGCTGCCGCCGCCGCCGCCAGCTGGAAGGACCATGGAGATGGCGAGACTCAACGCGGGGAGCCCTGCTGGGGCCCGCGAGGAGGAAGAGGAGGAGGAGGTGATGCGAAGGGAAGAGGCCGGGAGGTGCGGATCTTGTCCCAGCTGCGAGAGCCTCCACAACACCGTTTCGAAATGGATGCTTCCCGAAAACGCCAGGACAACCTACCTGGAGAGAGCCAGCTGCCTGCCCCCACCCATGTTCATCCTTGCCATCAGCGCTGCTGAGGTTTTTCCTAGTTTCCCTTTTATTACAAAGGTGGTGACACAGTCATTTAATTAGGGTCAGAAACAAGCTGTGCCAATTCTTTTCTACAGGAATTTAGAACCAGATTTTGAATGCATTGGGAAACTGTTCCCTTTATATCATATTTATTTATTGATTCAATTTAATATACAGTACCTCTTCCATTAGTAACACAGCATTACTCTAGGTGGTTCACAATGAAATACACAAAATAATAAAAACATAAACGATCTAACCACATGAAAGCAAAGGACACCAAAACACTAGTAAACAACACAGAAAATTAGTAAAGGCAAATAGCGAATGGCTGTGTGAGATTACCTTAATTCAAGTGAACTTGGGTCAGAGTGAAAGGCATCCCAGAACAGCTGTGCCTTCAACTGCCTCTTAAGTGCCAAAAGGCGAAGCTCCTCCAGGAGCTAAAAGCACAGAGATGGACCCACAGCAAAGAAGGTCCTGGCTCTTAGGCAAGATTTTGGGCCTCCCTCAGGCTGGCTACCCAAAGGGGCCTTGGAAGCTTCACCTGGCCGAGAGGGTGTTGGAACAGAGTATTGTGCTCTGCTGGTTTGAAATGTGTTTTTTAAAATTGCTTTTAATTACAATTTTAATATGCTATTTTTAATTTTTTAAAGGAAATTTACTGGTTTTAGCTTTTAAATATTATTATTATGTAAGCTGCCTTGGGTACTTTTAAATAAAGAAACCCACAAACACACACAAGAGAGAGAGAGAGAGAATTGAGGTTTCCAGTGCACCATAGAAAGTGCTAAATATATATAACAAAGTGATACATCAAAGGCTGCTTGGCATGATTCCTGACAAACTTATGCACAGGTTATTCCTAATGGAAGGAAAGCAGATGAGATCTTGCTAACTCTTGGGCTGATCAGTATCTTATGCCTCATCCAGTATTTCCAGTTCCTCCATCTCCCTGGGCTTGTGGGAGAGGTGGACCCCCACACCTCTCAGGTACTCTTAGACCACTCTTAGATTCACTGCCTCTCTGTGTTTGTTTACAGCTCACCATGTTCATCTATTATGCAGTTTGGAAGCCTCAAACACAGTGGATCACACTGGATACAGGCATCTGGGAAAGCCCATTGATTTATAGGCCCGACAAGAGGAGGGAAGCCTGGAGGTTCCTGTCTTACATGCTTGTGCATGCTGGGTAAGTGGCTGGCTGCACTGATTTTGAGAAATGCCAGGCACAGCTGTCAGGCAGGCTTTTCAAAATCACATTTCACCTGCTCAGTCACTGTTTTCACTGTGGTTTCACTTCCTGAGGCAGATATGTCATGCACGTTTCTACAGCAAGGTAACTATTTTGATCTGGGAAGAGGAACTCGGGGAGAAACAGATTGGCATTTGCCCTGATTCTCATTGTTGCCTTCTATATTTCTTTAGTCATATCAGCTACAGGAGCACTAACTGGGAATAGATCCAGCCCTTTGGCATGAGCCAATGCAATGTAGGCAGGACTTGTGTGTTTTGTTTTGGGGTTTTGGTAGTACTTTCATTGGCCTTGTTTTGGCTCGCTTTGGTCTTGCCTGACCGAGCATCTTGGTCCTTTGGGGCCATTGCTGTCCAGATGGCATCAGTGAGGATGCCGAGAGGGGGTCATGATGTGGCTGTGAAGCCCATTCCTTTCCACTGGTAAGGGTTACAGCTTCAGTGCAATTGTCAATTGTGTGTTTAAACAGAAATAGCACTAATTCCAATGCTTTGCATTCAGTCAGTGCAATTTCACTTGCTAAACTGTTTCTTAAGGAGTTGGTTGAATGCCAGGGAAAGTGGTAGACAGGTAAGTGGAGTTAATGGCAGTGAAGGGTGAGGGAACAGATGGACCTTCTCAGTATGGTCACATTTCTGTGTGAACCTTGGGAGTGATTTAAATGCCAGAGCACAGAGTATAAAAGTTTATACATCAACCCAAGACAAACTTCAGTGTGGTCACAGCCTGAGGGAGGTAGAATTATTCAGTGTCATCAGCAGCTGGGCCACTTGCTCTGAATTTCCTATTGCAGCTGTTTTGCAAATATGTTGCGCTGAACCTAAGAATGATAGCATACCTGTTGTGACCTCTTTTAAGTGGACCCCTAAACTTAAATTTCAAACCAGACGGAATGAGGGCTCAAAACTGAGTATTAATAGGGGGAGTTTTCCAGGATATGAAAACTGTGGGTTCACCCTGTGGGTATCATTCCTCTTTGCTGCTCCTGTCTCCTGCTGACAGCTGAAAATGTATAGAATCATAAAATGATAGAATCATAGATTTGGAAGAGACCTCAAGGGCCATCCAGCCCAACCCCCTGCCATGAAATGCTGAATGGTGTGAATTGTATAAATAAATTGGTAGCACTTACCTTTCCTTGCACAGGTGCTTAACTTGCATGTGTGCTTTGCTGTCATCAGTTTCATTCCCCGCTATTTAACCTGGTGAGTACCAGTGCTCCTGAGCACCATGGAAAGGAAGAGGTTCTCAAACTATCTCCTCTTAGGTGACCTTGTCTTAGTTTCACCCTGGATTTAGGCAGATCCAGGCAGAATGATGCATGAAGGAGGTGCTGAGGTGCCTTGGCTCACTTCTCATTGTCCTGTTCTGAAGTGTGTAAGCAGAAGACAATAGTTTGGCCTTGGGAGCAGTCAGGTGTGGTGCATTGTGACTCTTTTAGAGGCAAGGGAGAGAAACATGGTTGCTGATTCCTCTCTTCTTATCCCTTTCCTCTGCAGGATCGAACATATCATAGGCAACCTTGTCCTGCAGCTTGTCTTGGGAATTCCTCTTGAACTGGTGCACAAAGGACACAGAGTTGGACTGGTGTACCTGGCAGGCGTGGTTGGAGGTGAGGGGGGCAGAGAGGCTTGACATAGCAAGCAGAGGGTGTGCGAGAGAGAGACCGTCCGCTGAGATGCTGGGCTGGATGAGCCCACAGCTTACAGTGCAAGGATGCAAGTTATTTGCAGGGTGCTTGGTTTTCCTGAGGACACCAGGATCTTTCTACAGAGGCTGCAACCTCATCTCTACCTGCTCCGCCCCCACTAGGTTCCTTGGCTAGCTCAATCTGTGATCCTCTCCACGGCCTGGTGGGAGCTTCAGGAGGTGTCTATGCTCTGATTGGTGGATACTTCATGAACGTCCTTGTGGTAAGGAAGAAACCTGGGCTCTTTTGGGAGTTTCAGCTATTTCTCACAAGTGAGGATGTTGAAAAACCTATTGCAGCTTACCAGCTGTTGTGTACAAAGGGGGTGGTATTAAGAAAATGCCACAAATTATTCTATCTATTTCACTCTGGGTGAAAACTCTATTCTTAATTCACTTTGCTTTGTAAAGGCAAGGTCAGGCAGTGTTAAACCCATATTTGGAACATAAACAAACATGTTTAGGTTGTCCTGTCATGTAGTTGGTTTTGGTGAAGCAGAATGCTGGCTTCCAGGTTCTTTGTGCCAAATAGAACAATATATTCCAGCCCAGTGATTACAAAGGCACGTGCACCGGGAACCCTCCCCCCCCACCTTCATTGTTCTGCTGTTGCTGCTGCTGCTGCTTCTTGTTGTGTATAACACAGGTGGTGGTGGGAAAGGCAGCACCTTAAACAGCCTTGAGGGAAAACAGCATAAAGCTCCCTGTACCTGGATCCTGGATTTGTGAAAGAGTTTGGTGGCTCAGATGCATGTGGTGCATGTGGTCTCAGGAGTGGTTCAAGAAGGAAAAAATGGGAAACAGTGTGGTCAGAGGGGAAAGAGCTAGCAGGAAATTCTGATATTTAACTGAGCTGGACATAATTACAGTGATTGCTTCTACAGTATTCCTAGCAAGCACTGTGGCTTGAGCTGGTTGATTGATGCTCAGTGTGTGATGGTAGCACAAAACTTTAATTGAAACCATCGGTGGCAGAACTCAACTGGGTAAGAATTAATTCAGCAGGTTTGCTGTGGAACTGAATTTCCCCTCCTCCTGTCTCTCATCTTTTCAGAACTTTCAGGAAATGATTCCATTGTTTGGAGCCATCAGATTGTTGCTCGTCTTCTTTATAGGTAATTTTCTCCTGTGTGTCTTCTCCTGATCATATCTTAGTCTATATGTGAAACAAGGATTTGCTCCCCCCTTTGCCATCTGTTTTAATATCAACAGTTAAGCATACTGGCAGATATGGCTCTCTTGATTGAAAAGATGGCCCACTGGGGTGTGAAAAGCAGCTTGGCACCTGGCGGTCCATTAATGTCCTTGGAGGCTTGTGTTGTGATTATGGTGTGTTGGACTAGGTTATCTTCCTGACCGGAGATGCCTGGCTTAGATTCTCATTTACTAATGTGACAGGAGAGCCTTTCATCACTCCCGTTATATCTTGGTTATTTCCTGTTCATGGTACAGATAGCCACAGTGTAAGGATCCACACACTGGCAGCCACCTGCCTGGCTGTCCTGGAACCGGTGCTTTTCAATCTATTCATAAATGACCTGGAGACAGGGATAAGCAGTGAGGTGGCGAAGTTTGCAGATGACACAAAACTTTTCCATGCGGTAAAAACCAGGGAAGATTGTGAAGAGCTCCAGAAGGATCTCTCCAAACTGGAGGAATGGACTGCCAAATGGCAAATGCATTTCAATATAGCCAAATGTAAAGTAATGCATAGTGGGGCAAAAAACCCAAACTTTTATCTATCAACTCATGGGCTCTGAGCTATCCGTGACGGATCAGGAAAGAGATCTTGGTGTGTTGGTGGACAGCTCCATAAAGATGTCTCCCCAATGTGTGGCAGCAGTGAAGAAGGCCAATTCCATGCTAGGGATTATCAAAAAGGGGATTGAAAATAAAACAGCCAACATTATAGTGGCATTATACAAAATGATAGTAAGGCCACATCTGGAGTATTGTGTACAATTCTGGTCTCTGCACCTCAAAAAAGACATAGTGGAACTGGAAAAGGTGCAGAAGAGAGCGACTAAAATGATTACTGGGCTGGGGCACCACCCTTATGAGGAAAGGCTAAAACATTTGGGGCCCTTTAGTCTGGAAAAAAGGTGCCTGAGGGGGGATATGATTGAGACGTATAAAATAATAGAGGGCATGAGAAAAGTGGATAGAGGGAAGCTCTTCTCCCTCTCCCAAAATACCAGAACTAGGTGACATACACTCAAATTGAGGACTGGGAGAGTAAGAACAGACAAAAGAAAATATTTTTTCACCCAGCGCGTTGTTAGTCTTTGGAACTCCCTGCCACAGGAGGTGGTGATGGCATCTGGCCTGGATGCCTTCAAAAGGGGGTTGGACAGATTCCTGGAGGAAAAGTCTATCACAGGTTACAAGCCATGATGGAGATGTGTCATCTCCAGGCTTTAAACCAGGGTACTTCAAGGGCCAGATGCAGGGGAGTGGTATCAGGAGACAGATATCTAGTCTCATGCACTCCCAGATGCATCTGGTGGGGCCACTGTGAGATACAGGAAGTTGGACTAGATGGGCCTTTGGCCTGATCCAGCATGGCTCTTCTTATGTTCTTATGGATCACTCTTGTGATGTTTCTGTTGGGACCACTCTCATGTCTCCTTGTTCTACCCTTCCCGGGGATAAAAAGGATCACTACTCATTTTACAGAGCAACAACAAAAGATCTGCACACCACATGCTTCACATATTCTACAATTTCTGTCTAGTAGTATGTGGGCTTGAGTAGGTTTTGCAGTGGTATATTATTGTTACTTTGCCATGTATGAAACAACCTTCAGTACTAAAAGTGATACATTTAGTACTTACATAAACACAATGTTGCATGTGCATGACAAAGTCTGTTGCACCTCTTTAAATCAAAACAAAATTCAGGTACCATGAAGTACTGTACTACTTATCCTCTTTGCATACTGGTTAGGCCCTCTCGTGACTCCTGTGCACTCTAAGAAGGATACCTGACAAACTGGAACAAATTCAAAGGAGAGCAATAAGGATGATCAGTGGAATGGACACCAAGGGTGATGAAGAAAGAGCACCATATAGAGGAGGGGCAGGATCTGTTCTTCATCACCCCAGAATGCAGGAGATGTAATAATGTGCTCAAGTTACAGGAAGCCAAATTCAGCTGAATATCAGGAGAAACCTCCAAACAGCCAGAGTGGTGTGACAATAAAGCTTGTGGCCTCAAGAGATGGTGACTGTTCCAGTGCTCAAAGCATTCAGCAGAGTGATATTTGGTCACATGGTGCAGTACATAAATCAAGTAAATAATTAATAAATAAAAGGGGACCACCATATGTCAGATAGACTTTTATTTATTTATTTATTTACTTACTTACTTGTTGACCGCCCAACTTTCCCTTGGGAACTCTGGGTTGTGTACAACAAATAGCAAAGTAAACAACTTATCCAAAATAAAACAACCCCCAACAAAGTAAATAAAATTAAAACAAAAGATAAAACAGAACAGCCATACAGCAAACACAGCGTCCAGCAAGAAAGGGCTGGGACAAACAATACAAACTAACTGATAACAAACCATCGTGCACGCAGTGACCACCAAAGCTTTCCCTAAAGTGCCAGGTCTTTAATGCTCCCCTGAAGGCTGGCAAGGACTCCGCCAGCCTAATCTCCAATGGCAAAAGTGCCAGGGCAGCCACTGAGAAGGCCTGATTCCGGGTAGAAATGGAGTGGGCACCCGGAGCGAAAGGGAGAGCAAGGCTCTGGTTGGTCTGGATGCAGATGCCCTCTGGGAGATCCTCTCCGCCAGGTAGTCAGGTCCTAGGCCATGGAGAGTTTTGTAAACCAAAATCAATACCTTGAACCTTATTTGGGAGGCAATGGGTAGCCAATGCAGGCGAGCCAGGATGGGGGTGATGCGGTCAAACCTGCCCGCACCAACCACCCATTCTGCACCCGCTGCAGTCGACAAACAAGTTAAAATAATCTACCCTCGAGATCACCAAGCAACTCCATAACTCCAAATGACCTCAACCAGCGACCTCATATAGATGTTAAAGAGCATAGGGGATATCACCGAGCCCTGGGGCACCCCACAGGAGAGTGTCGACAAAATTTCTGACTGCGGCAGGATTCTGGTCTTCCTTGGCAGTTGGGATGGTACCACCACATGCCATTCTTCTGCCGTAGTTGCCAGTTACTGTGCCCCTGGAGCCCTGAAAGGACTCCTGAGGCATTTTAGGAAGACCCTGTTAAAGGCAGGGGGGAGGGGAAGGGACATATTGCAGCCTATGTTCATATTGATTCTAACTCTTTGCACTGATTTCCTAGTTGGCACAGATGTAGGATTTGCTTTGTACAGACGATATCTTTCACCAGTGGCTGGGCTGAAGGTAAGTGCCCTTTCCCTGTGGCAGAATTAAGCTTGCTGGGCATTCCTTTGCCAGTTCAGATCAATATAATAGGATTGTCTTATTTCTCCCCATCAAGATTACAGATCCTTGTACTTACTAAACATCTGAATGATCTGCTTCTTCTGTCCTACCCAGGGCTGCCTCTGCATGTTTAGCCTGAAACTGACACCTGCTCCCTCCTTTCTTCTCTGGCCTATTGAGGGAGGTTAGCATGAATCACGGTTTCCACACGAGAGGACAGCTTGTTGTTTGAAATACTCTTCGGCCTCTTCAGTCATTCCGTGAGGAACTCCTCAGATGGGGAGGATCAATGAGGGACACTTTGGCTATTCTCTGTGGTGGGTGGCTTGCATGATGGCTCTTCATTGTAAAGTGGATGGAGGACTGGAATAGTCCCTTCATGGTGGTGCTGGTGCTGGGTGAACGTTCTCTCCATCCAAGGGGCAGATGATCCCACACAGGGAAGAACCATGAGCTCATCCCCAACCACAGATGTAACAGACAGCTATGGGGCCTGCTGTGCTCTCCAGAGAATCACCCAGAGCAGAGCACTGATTTATGGGAAGTGACCCCATTTAGAAACAATGGCCACTGCTGAGTTGAACTCTATTGCCCATTTCTGGGTGGGGAGGAATTATCTACTGAGGCCTTGGCTTTTAGCAACACTGTCTGTGATCTCATGGCAGGAAGTTCCGGACAAGTTCTGCTACTGGGTGGTGGAGGAGATGGCTTGAGTCTTCTGCTTCATCCTATTTGCTGGTGGGTGGCAGGGAAGTGTCTGGAGGTTTTGTCTGTTCTGACTTCTCAGGGAGGGCAAAGTACAGGCACTCAGGTGCCCTCCATGCATAACCTTCCATAGCTCTCACTCTCCCCCGCTCTCAGCTGATGTTTTCCATTGATGGACTCCACTTGAACAATGAACTTCTCACTAACCCTACCCTTGTCTGCTTTAATGCGTTCGCTGCCTTCGGTTATTTGGAAAACTGCTATTTGAGTCTCTGTGTTGAAACATGCACCCGTTAAGTGCTTGTATATATGTGTTTATCTTTTCCCATTAAGGTTTCGTTTGTGGCCCACATTGCCGGTGGCCTTGCTGGGATGTCAGTAGGTTATGTAATATTCAGCTCTTTCAATAAGAATTTCATTAAGGATCCTAGATTTTGGATCTGCATAATGGCTTATTTGCTCTTTGTGGGATTTGCTGTATTCTTCAATGTGTTCTTGTCACCTGCAAACCAGTAGTTCTTGTTCTCTTACACAGAAAAAAATACTATAAGTTTGTATTTCAAAGATACAGATTGCATGCAGTGTTTGGTTTTTATAAACTGTTCATAAAGTTGCCTTTTAGCTAAGATCAATTGTATAAGCTCTGAGAAAATGTTGCATTATGTGAAATTGAAAATACAGCTTTTATACCTTTTATACTTTAATACAAAATCAATTTCTCAGTTGTTGAGTGATAAGTCATGGTTTCTTAATTTTTTTAATATCTGGAAGGAGACAGGATATGTGTGCTCCCTTCATTCATACTTGATATAAAAGGTGTTCCCATTGCATGGCTCTGAGCAACTATTCAACTTTACACCAGGCAAAACACAAACTATAAGTTCAGAAATAGTATGGTTTTCTATAGTGTATCAGAAAACACTGTTGCAGATTTCAAGAACCAAGTGAATGTGACAACCTGAAATGAGAATCTGTTTGAAAAGAAATAATAGCAGATTACAAAATACAGCCAGGTAGATGGCTTTGTCACAGTTGCTGGGCGCCAAATCTCTGTGACCTGCAAGCAAAGCATCTGCTTGGCAGATGAGGCATCCACTTTCTCCACCGTGCCACGCAAGGTAGTTTCCTCAAATTTTGCAAAAACATGCACACAGAGGTCCATTTTCCTGTAATGATAAAGAGAGCAGTTACAATATAATACAAAATAGTGGCTATATTAACAAGTTAAAGGAATTTGGGGTGTGTACACATGTGTCTATATCAGGGGTCCTCAAAGTTTTCAAACAGCGGCCGGTTCACCACGCCCCAGACACCACTGGGGGCCGGACCAGAGTGGGTGGGGGGAGCAGGGGACCTTGCTGTAGCCCTCCCACTTTGAATGCCCCACTAGCCAGCATGCTGATCATTTAGTTGGGGGGAGTGGGAGAAGTGACATAGCCCACTACTTTGAACTGCCTCAGCAATAGAAGCAGCTGCGGAGGCTGGCTTGCTCACAAAGTAGGGGGTAGGTGGGGGTGTGCAATTGGTCTCGGGGGCCGGATTCAGGACCTTGGGGGGCCGCATCCGGCCCTGGGGCCTTAGGTTGAGGACCCCTGGTCTATATTAAGGTGGATACTCTTCCACTTAATTATATGTATTGATCTTTTTCCCAACACCATTTTCTTCCTCAAAAGTGCAAACTAGGATACACCCTTGTGAAAGAGAGGCATTTGTTGCATTTTCTGCCCCTCTGGGGCATGGGATCTGGAACTGCAGTTTCCTAAGGCTAAGGATCAGTACCTGCCCACTCTATCTAAGCAGGGTCGCAAAACTGATCCACCGGCACTTTAAGTTTATATTAGAAGGCACTAAACTATGGACGGTGCTCTCCTCCTCGGTGCTTGGAGGATCGGAGCTGGGCATGAGGGCCTGATCCGTGGCCAGAGCCCGAGCGCCGCTTCTTGAGCTGGGGCCTGCCGAGGGAGGGCACCCCCTTTCACCCCCCCCCCGCCCCACGCATCACCACCGACCCCCCTGGTCCGGAGGGAGGGAGGGAGGCAGAAGGGGAGCAGCCGCCGGCAGCGGGGCGGGGGGGGGAGTGGGGCCAGGATCCTGAACGGCGGCTGCGGCGGCTGCCCCGAAAGGAGAGGACGGGGCGACCCGCTGCTCCCCGAGCCCGGAGCCTCGCCTTCTTCCTCCTCCCGGGCGGGTCTCTCTCTCTCTCTCTCTCTCTCTCGTGAGCCTGAAGGGGAAAAGGGTGTCGGGCGCGCGCGCGGGGGGGGAGGGGGGTGCGGGATGGTGGCCAAGCGGGCAAAGGCGGGCGCTGGCCAGACTCCGGGTCCTTCGAGGACGACGGCCGCCGGTGGGGTGGGGGTGGGGTGGAGGGTAAGGCAGCGCGGCGGCGGGGGAGGGGGAGGCGTCCGGGGCGCCAGGCTCCGCTCCCGCCGATCTCCCCGCGGAAGGCAGCCGTTGGCCACGGAGGAGGAGGAGGAGGAGCCTCCGCCCAGCAGCCCCTCCGCCCCGCCCTCCCTCTTGCTCTCTCTTTCTCGTCCTCCCTCCCGCCCCCCAGGCAGCGCCGCCTCAGGAAACGCCCAGTGAGGGGAGGGCGGGGGGGGGGCTCGGCAGCGCAGCTCTCAGCCGGCGGGCGAGGTGGGCGGAGCCTTCAGGGCCGACGCCCTGCCCCGCTCCGGTCTCCATAGCGACGCGCCGACGCCACCCCGCCCTCAAAAGGCTCCGCGCAGGCGCTGTTCCGTTTCCGGCAGAGGCCGAGGAGGAAGCAGGAGGAGCTGCCGTCGCTGCCGACGCCGCCGCAGGAGTAAACTTCGTAAGAGCGGCCCGCGTCCCCGCCATGGCCGGCTACAAGGTGCGCGCCCCCCGCCTCCCCCCACCCGCGGCCCCGTCGGTCGGCCAGCCCGCCGAGCTGACCGGAGGGGCTTCCCTCCTCCTTTTCCTGCCCCCTCTCCCCCCCCGCAGGCCGCCGACTCCAAGCGGGAGCAGTTCCGCCGCTACCTGGAGAAGTCCGGCGTGATGGACACCCTCACCAAAGGTGAGCCGGGTCGGCGGGCGAGGGAGCGGGGCCGCCTCCCGTCCCCCTCTCCCTCCCTGTCCGGAGCGGGGCCGGCGGGCGGGCGGGCGCCTTCTCCCGCTCAGCCGCCGCCGCCTCTCCCCTTCTCCCGCAGTGCTGGTGGCCTTGTACGAGGAGCCCGAGAAGCCCAACTGCGCCCTGGAGTATCCTTTGGCCGCCCCCCCCCAACGGGGCCGGAGTCGCCATGGAAGGGCCGAGGGGAGGGGACCCCCGCCCCGCCCCTTTCCCACCTCCGCCTGTACCCAGAGTGGGGTCCGCAGCTACCCATTAGCCTTGCCGGGGCCTGAGGGCAGGTGGGGAGAGACCTGAACTCGGTGGTCCTCAGTCCCAGGGTTGGGAGCCCTGGCCATAGAGCTGAGACCATGCAGGTGGGCGATGCCGATTGCTTAGGGGCCTGGAGAGGAACAGGGCAGCGCAATTGCTTTCACAACGCACAGGGGTCTTAACTGGTGCCTACAAGCTTCCTGAAACACCACTTGGGAGCAGCTGCTCCAGAAAATCCTGAAGTGGAAGCTCTTCGCTTGGAAGTGGCGGAACTAAAAGAGAAGTACGAGGCAGTGTTGGAAGAAAACAAAAAACTAAAAGCAAAGGTAAAAAAGTGAACATCCACTGCCAGGACTGATAATACGTTGTCTTACAGCGGGCCAAATGCTGTTTGTAGTTGCAGGGAACTCCTACCACTCTGTGAAAAACTCCATGTGCAAAACTCACTCCCTGGTCCGGATGGCCATCACCTTCAGGCTCATGAGCAACCTAACTTGAAAATCCCCAATGTTGCTTTGAAAATATACAGTCCGTATGAAAATAGCTCCCTATTCATTTGGCAAAGAGACATAAAGTCAATAGTGTGCTTCTGATTGTGATTGCAGCCTATGGTGTACTTTGCAGAACAGAACATAGATACTTGGGGATACTAGTGGCTGGAGTTGTTTCCTTAATTTGGCTGATATGTTTCTCTCCCTATTTTCTTTGCAGATTGCTCAGTATGAACCACCTCAAGAAGAGAAACGGGGGGAATAAAGTGATTTCAGTTAGTTTAAATAAAACATTCTTGTAGCATCCTTGTGAATGAATAATTGCTAACTTTTTGCATCGATAAGCCTCTTGCTATTCTTTGCAATTTACAGTTGAAATGCTTTTAACAAAAATTGTGCAAGTTTTGTATCAGGTTTGCTCACATTACGATAAGTGTTGGCATGGTTATCTTGGTTTTCAGTGGCTACTTATTTATATCTACAAAACTTAGTCCTTTATTTGTGCAACTTTGTTGTCTGGACCTTCTTGGAAATTATCTCATCAGGAAGTTTTGTTGTACTCAAAAGGACTATACTTAAGTGGTAAAAGATTCCAGTTTCAATTTATGACATATTAAGCTACCAGTAGAAAGTCCAGTATTCAACTGAAATTGCCCCTATGTTCATTATTATAGGGGCATGGTGGCTCAGTGGACTAAGGCTTCCGAAATCTGTCAGCTGCAAAGTTGGCAGCTCGGTGGTTCAAATCCCAGGTGCCACGTAGCGGAGCGAGCCCCCGCTGATAACCCCAGCTCCTCCCAACCTAGCAGTTCGAAAGCATATCAATGCAAGTAGATAAATAGATACCGCTGTAAAAAGCGGGAAGATAAAAGTGTTTCCTTGCAGCCATGCCAGCCAAATGGCCATGGACTTGCACAACACTGGCTCTTCAGCTTGAATACGGAGATGAGCACCGACCCTAGAGTTGGACACAACTAGCACACATATGCAGGGGGGAACCTTTACCTTTTTACATTATAGCTGGAACAGTGGTTTTGATTTTCATAAGAGGCAGCATATCTGATCCCCAGTACTGGGAGAAGACATTTTACTCTTTGTCTTTGTGGAATGTGTCAGCTCTTGAAATGGCACCATTATTCAAAAGCTACTTTTATGTGGCCATTGAAAGATGAGTTTTCCCACAAGCCCTTAATATAAGAACTAATTCTGAGATGCTGCTTCCAAAAGAGGACTAGGGTATTGTTCAAATTTGCAAAGGAAGTCAGATCAAGTAGACATAGTCACAAATTTCCCAATATGTACATGCACATATGTGCTCTGCTGGAGCAGAAACCAGGCTTTCAGGTCTTTTTATTCTTTACATTCCGAGTAACAGAGAAGATAGCGAGAAAGCCCTCTTGAGCAGAAATCTTTTTGATTTTGGGAGATGACCTGCAATTGGGAGAAAAGCACTCATTGACGAACTCTGGAAGGCTCGCCTGGGGAGGAAGAGCGGACGGGGAAGCCAACGGGGTTAAAAGATGAAAGGAAAGGGCTCGAATGCCTTCACAGCGAAGATCCAACGACACAGGAGGAGCCCCGCGGGACTGGGAAGACGAGGCGCCGCAGCCAGCAGAAGAGGAAGACCAAGCGCCGCACGAGAAGGGGGGCTGCGGGCGGGCTGACGTCAGGAAATGGCGCCGGAAGTCCCCCTCTCCTCCAGCGGGTCACGTGCCCCCAGCCCCTCCCTCCCTCCCCCCCACGGCTGGAAGGCTGGGCCAATCGGCGCGCGCGGTCGGGGCGGGGGCACTTCGGCCGGGCTCGTCATGGCTGCTCTGCAGTTTGGGGCCGTCGGCGCGGCCGCAGCGGCGGAAGACGCCGGAGTGGGGGCGGCGGCGGCGGCGGGGGGCGGCGGCGGACTCGCTGTGGCGGCGGCGGCGGCGGCGGCGGACTCGTTCCCCAAGGACTTCGGTTACGGCGACGACGAGGACGACGACGACGAGAGGGACGACGAGGACGAGCGCTGCAGCGGGCCGGACCTGGGCGGCGTCGGGGGCCCCGGCGTCGGGGTCGGGCTGGGCTCCGGCGGGTCGGCGCCGGGCGTCGGCGGCGTCGGCGACACGTCGAAGCAGCCTCGGATCCTGCTGATGGGGCTGCGGCGCAGCGGGAAGTCGTCCATCCAGAAGGTACCGGGGGCGGGCCCTCTCACCTCCTCGGCCGGGCCGGCGGGAGAGGCTGCGGGCGCCCTCGAGAAGGAGGCGGTGGTCGTCTCTGCCCCGGGTCTCCCTTCCAGATGGGTCCCGCGGGCGGCCTCGGCGGGGCAAGTAGGAAGGCTGGCCGCGGGGGGCGGGGGGGGGGAGGCGGCCGACCAGGGGGCTCCTGGGAGGGGGAAGACGGGGAGAGAAGAGTCGGCGCCAAGGCCTCTGGAGCGCTGCCGCCCCCTCCCCCCCACCGCCCCCACCCCTGTCAGCCCCATAAGCGCCGGTGGGCCTAGGAGAGGGGGGGGGTGGCCCAAGCGGCCCCTCGGAGGGACAGGGCCCGGCCTCACCCTTGGCGCGTTCGTGTCGTTGCCAGGTGGTGTTTCACAAAATGTCCCCTAATGAGACCTTGTTCCTGGAGAGCACCAACAAGATCTATAAGGATGATATTTCCAATAGTTCCTTTGTCAACTTCCAAATATGGGATTTCCCTGGGCAGATGGACTTTTTTGACCCAACCTTTGATTACGAAATGATTTTCAGAGGAACTGGAGCCCTCATCTATGTCATTGACGCTCAGGTGAGTAATGAAGGCAGAGCTCATGCCTTGATGTGGATGGAGGCCTTTGGGGAGATCTTTGTGTCTCATTGGACTACTTGCTTTGGGCTCAGTACCACTTTTTCATTAGAAGAGTAGCTTGCAGTTGCTTTCTTGGCTCTTGTGATCATGTGCCATTTTTGTATGGGAAACTTGCATTTGCATGTTTCCTAGCCTTCATAGGGTCTGGACTGGATGATATGTTGAGTGCTTTCCAACCTGTTAGTTCAAAGGTTATTTTTCTACATTAGGGTACTGCCCTGGTCACACATGGCCCAGGGCAAGTGTGGGGAACATGTGGGCTTCAGGCTGCAGTTCATATCCAGCAATTTTTGATAGCCAGGCTTGAAGTTGTGGTGATGTTCATCTTAGTTGGGGTATTTTTTTTTTTTTTTGCCTTTGAAAGCCAAACTAAACATACAGGACTTATAATTTCTAACAATTGATACAGAAATAGGCTATAATAGTTCTCTGGGAACTAAAGAAAATTCAAGTTCCAGCAGGGCTAATAACTTCATTAGAACTAGATGGAATTAGACAAAAGTGCAGTTTGAATTGCCTGACTCCTTAACAGTTAGATGATGTAAATGAATTAAGGCAAGGAAGTGAAGCAAAGACGTCCAAAAATTTAGCAAGATAGACCTGCTTTTCAACAGCTATTCTGTTTCTGAGCTGTAGGAATTGATGGCATACATTGACTAAATAACACAGTTTCTACTCATTTACATTCTGTGGAAGGGGAGGAGGCTTCTTCCATAGTTGACACCCATTGCGCTAAATTGTACAGGAATGCCAAGAGAAAGATTTAGCATAGATGGCCTTACTCCTTAGCCTGGAACATGTGGCAACAGGCGACATAGATTTATGGTAAGCCATTAAGGATTTTAAAGCAGTCAGCATAAGAACATTGCAGGGGTCTCAGAACTGACTAGTAAAAGTTCTGTGTGAGGTGAAGCTGAAAAGAAAACAAATTTCCTGCCAAAACTACCTGAACCACACTAAGCTGAGGTTGTGATGAAAGATTCAGCCAGGATTCTTGGGAATAGATGAAATACAGTATAAGCCCAGTGGTTCTCAACCTTCCTAATGCCGCAACCCTTTAATACAGTTCCTCATGTTGTGGTGACCCCTTGCCCTGCTGGGAAGAGGCCACAAGCCCCCTTTGGCAGGCTTCTGCCGCAGGTGCCATAGAGAACTTCTCTATAGTCTACAGGCACCCTCAGCCAACCCCAGCCTCCGGTGTCATTGACTGACATCCCTTCCAACCTATCAAGCTGTAACTTACTCTTCCTCCTCCCCTCCTCCAGTGCCTTTTTCTTCACTGGCTCATGGTGACCCCTGTGAAATGGTTGTCCGACCCTCCAAAGGGGTCCTGACCCCCATGTTGGGAACCACTGGTATAAACCATTATTAACAGTGTTTCATAGGCTTTAGGATTTTCCTACAGTGCTTTTTGTAATTTTTTGGTATTGCAGTGAAATGATAGTCATTCTCTTTGCTTGCATAAAAATAAAGTTTATTATTATTATTATTATTATTATTATTATTATTATTATTATTATT
>JAHTLZ010000008.1:23300054-23326136 GCA_023846285.1 Phrynocephalus versicolor | reverse complement strand
TATTATTATTATTATTATTATTATTATTATTATTATTATTATTATTAATTAGGCTGTGTGAGGGATCACAGGCTATCAGACTGACTAATCTTCACAATTTGATTTGCAGGATGACTACATGGAGGCTTTAACCAGGCTCCATATTACAGTTTCAAAAGCTTACAAAATTAATCCAGAAATGAACTTTGAGGTTTTTATTCACAAAGTCGATGGTTTGTCAGATGACCATAAAATAGAAACCCAAAGAGATATTCATCAGCGAGCCAATGACGACCTGGGTGATGCTGGGCTGGAAAAACTTCATCTTAGGTAAGTGCAATTGCTTTGGATGTGATTTCCTTTTCTCTATGGTTTGAATCACCTGTTAAACTGCTTGGACCTGCATTTTGGAGCAGCCGTACTTTCTTGACTGCAAAAAAATTGATTGTCTCTTCTGTGCTGCTGGTGATGACATGATTTTTAAAATCACATCGGTGTGGAAAGGGTCCATAACTTTAAAACGATGGCAAACTGTTTTCAGTTATGCTAAAAGCAGATGTTTGGTGGTGTTTGTATTATTAGCAGTGGCCGTTCAAAACAACTGACTGTACAAAGTTTTACATCTCAAGCCATTAACTGTGAATTTCTGCTTTGCAGTTTTTATTTGACAAGCATATATGATCATTCCATATTTGAAGCCTTCAGTAAAGTGGTTCAGAAACTCATCCCACAGTTGCCAACATTAGAAAATCTATTGAATATTTTTATATCGGTAAGTGTCTGTTCTTGGGTCCTTTAAACTTTGGTGGCCTTACAGTATTTGTAAGGCCACTGAGCCAACAGTTCTGGCTTTCCAGATGATGGGGATGTCACTTGGGTTTTGGGTCAAGATGCCTTGATGAGAAGTACAGTACTAAGGAAGTGCCATACTTGGGTAGAATTTGATGCTCCCAAGTTTCTCTTTCATGTGTTGGTGTCTGATCCTGGCTGGGGTGCATGAGTTGGGATAGGAACCTGGTCCTTGTCCTGTATGCAATGTGAGTCTTCTCTGACTTGAAGGGAGAGGTAGGCGTCTTGGACTTCTGTCTGAAAAGGGAGGGCCGGGAAGGTGGATAAGAGGCCCTCAATGTGGAACAGATGCCTCACCTGACAAATGTATCAGCAGGCTCTTATTGCAATGTATAGATAGGCTGAGTTGTTTTGTCATTTTAAATAAATTTTATTATACTAGTGGCAAAAGCAGCTTATGCCATTTACAGTGTCTATTTGATGATTGTGTTTCCTAAGAATAAAAAAAAGGTTATCAGTTCTATCAAGATACTTAATTTTCCCGTTTATAAGATGCCCCTGCATATAAGATGCCCCCCACTTTTCAAATCCAAAATTTCGCAACCACATGGTTCTCCTTGGTTTACATCCGTGTATAAGATGACCCTCAATTTTTAGTCTAACCATTTTAGACAAAATATAATTTTATAGATGGACAAATACTGTATGTTGCATAGTAGAAAAATTAAAAAATTAATTGCCAGGGGAAGTCCTCCTGTGCCCGACTGGCTCATGTGAAAGGCACAAAGTTGCTAAATTGTCTGGAGTGTTTCAAATTTATTTGATGTAAAGGTGTGCAGGTATGCCATATTTGTGCGAAGTTTCAGTTTACCATTCTGTGTCTTTCATTTTTTCAAGAATTCAGGGATTGAGAAGGCATTTCTGTTTGATGTTGTCAGCAAGATCTATATTGCCACCGATAGCTCTCCCGTTGACATGCAGTCGTATGAGCTGTGTTGTGACATGATTGATGTTGTCATTGACGTCTCCTGTATATACGGGTAGGTTCCATGCCAAGCTTTTGTGGCTATTGACAAACAGTTTGGAAAGCATTGTAGACTGCTGACTGAGACTAGTCACAGGGATCACAGAAACCCTTTGCTACACCAGCTCCATTGGCTGCTGAGCTGCTTCTTGACACAATCCCAAGTGCTGGTTTTAACCTATAAAGTTCAACATGGCTTGATTCCAAGCTGTTTCAAGGACTCTTATCTCCCTTTATGATCCTGGCCTTTCCTGTCACTGCTCCCAGATTCTGGAACTCCATCCTACAGGAAGCCAAGCTGGCCCCATATTTGCTATCTTTCCTCAAGCAGACAAACACCTTTCTCTTCAGGCAAGCTTTCCCAAATGGGGTTCTCAAATGGATGGTTGTGCCTTACTGCTTTGAATATTTCCCCCCTTTGGACTATGTTGCTTTCTTTTAGTGGTGGTATCTGTTTGTACCTTTTTAGAATTTGCAGTCTGCTCCTGGTGAAATACGCCAATACTTTTGAATGGCCTTTTCCTGACAGTCCTCTCCAGGCTGCAGTCATCCCTGCTGCTTGTGCACCTTTTTCTTCCACACTTTTCCCTTCCGCATAACTTTCTGTTGATGTGTTTTGATACAGCACTTTGGGAACATCCAACTTCTTTTGCAGTCCGTACCTTTCGGGGCTTTCCCTCCTAATGGAGGGTGTCAGTGATGATTTTCTGCACAACTGTCAGGTCAGCAGTCTTTCCCATAATTGTGATACCTACTGAACCAGCCTGAGAGCATTGAAAGGCTTAGGAACCTTAGCAGGTGTTATGGATTCATTAGCTGATTGGAGTAGGGCACTTTGAGCCAAGAATATTGAACCTTTTCACACTATTCTAATTTTCTGAGATTGTGAATTTGGGGTTTTCATAAGCTGTATGCCATAACCATTACAATTATCCCAAAGTAAGGCTTGACATATCTCGCTTTGCATGTAATGAGTGTATCTCATATATTAGTTTCACTTTTTGAGTTGACTTACTGAAATAAATGAACATTTGCACAATATTCTAATTTTTCGAGTTTTACCCGTAAATGTGTACTGGAATGTTCAACAACAGCGTGCTTAGCAGCCCCACTGGGACAATGGCAGGTTTGCTCAGCCTAATTTCTAATTTTTCGAGTTTCACCTGTAGCTGGCTAAATGGCTTTCCAAAACAGGTCACACTTTCCCCAAGCCACAGAGATATTTCCATTGCATAATCCAGCTTCACAGGCCTGGGCTTTGGCATTAACAGAGTATCCCAACTAACCCCAGGGTGGCTGCTTTTCTTTCCAACTTTGCTACAGGCTGAAAGAAGATGGAAGTGGAAGTGCATATGATAAAGAATCTATGGCAATTATCAAACTTAATAACACAACTGTTCTGTATTTAAAAGAAGTTACAAAGTTCCTGGCACTGGTGTGTATCCTGAGAGAGGAAAGTTTTGAACGCAAAGGTGAGACAAAAACCGTAGTGGCCTTTCTCAGTTTCCAGAGGGTCAAGCAAGACCACGGTGGATACACAGGAGAGTGTGTCGGAGCAGCACTCCTTGCTTGTTTGGAGGGGGGGTGTCACACAAAGCTCCTAAAGCTTTGTGTCAGAAATCGCATTTCCTAACCCCAGTTCTCATTTGCCTTGGTAGACCTCTGTAGCTATTTTATGGTTCCATTCTCTCCAGCAGGAGCTCTGCAGAACATGTCCACATCTGCAGTTTGGGCCTGTTATTGGGAAGGGAAGGGGAAATCTGCAGAAAAACTCAAATTGGAGTACAGTATTCTAAAGTTGGTTTTTGGTGACTTTTTTGACTACCACACTTTGTTTGAGTCAGTTGATAGTCTTTTCATGACGTTTTAATAGGCTACCATCTGAAGATTAAATTTGTGGTGTGAATACTCTTTGGGGGTTTTTGCTCTTTGGGTTTAGTAGAGCTGTTTTATTTTGATATAAGCTCTATGATTCTTCAATATTTTGCCTGCCTCAGTCAACTTTTAGGAGTTTTTTAAGAAGAGTAATGGGATAACGATGCACATCCAAGATTACTTTGGTTTACTAGGTTGCTTATTAAAATGGTACTGCATACAAAGTACATTTCACTAGTCTAGCCCTGTATTGATTGTTCTTGCTAGAGGGATATGGCTTTAATCCGTTTTTGACCTTAAATATTGCAACCTGTAAGTGCAGCAGTGGAGGTCTTAAAGCGCAGGATAGCTGTTTTGTTGAGGGATCCTAGACAAGGGGTAGGGCTACAGTTAGGTTTCTTTTCCGTAGGAGTATTGGTGTTCAGTTTGATTGAAATATACCAGAGAGAATTTAGAGAAAGCACTAGGGCTTTAATGAACAGTTTCTAGGTGATGCTTGTGAAGCATTTTTTGAGAAATCAGTCTGGCTCCTGGGTGGGTTATACTCTTTTCCTTCTGTTCCTTTTGTTTTTACAGGCTTAATAGATTACAATTTCCACTGCTTTCGCAAGGCTATCCATGAGGTATTTGAAGTGGGCGTTTCCTCCCACCGATCCTGCAATCATCAAGCAAACATCCCTGGTCTAAAAGCAGTGACTCATAATGGTACCCCTAGAAATGCAGTCTAGGGAAGAGGGATCACAGCGGGATGGTCAGGTGCTTGCTTGCCCTGTGTCTCGGCATCAGGGATGGGCAACAAGCAGAACTTTCCACCCAAATTCCTGTTGTGCATTCTGGAAGAGGAAGGACTTTGCCTTGTGGAGCTGCAAATGTAACAGGCACGATGAAGCCAAGATGGCCACGAAAGACTTGGGAACAGAGAGCGTGGTCTCTTTCTCTGATGGCCCTTGCTGTCCCACTTCTGTTTGGACGTGCCCTAGGATTTAAAACACAGCCTGGGTTACTCTGGGGAAAAACTGGCTTGACAGCTGCTCAGCATTATGCATTTTAAATGGTACAGTCACCCATTTCAAGGAAATTTGTGGCTTCTTGCAAAAGTTCTGAAATTGAAAACATTACATCTTGCAGTTTAGTTTAGCACAATCGCAAACATTCCATTTGTTTCTTTGGGTTTACCGAGACATTTTTTGTTAATGCTTGAAAGATAATTCCATATTCAGTGCCTCAGTAAAGAAGCTGATTTTCTTTGTTATGGAATGTTCTAAGAGACAGAGATTGGTAACTTAACTCTGTTGCTGTGAACTAGTTTGCAAGATGTTTGTCTTACATTCTTCTCTTCGTGGTTGACAAGACAACTAACAGATTGGTGGCAGCAGTTCCTGTACTTGTTTTTCAAAACTGCTTTTATAGTAAATGATCCAGTTTTGTCCTGTCATGGCTGATACCTTCTTGAAATTGGCACTTTTTCCAGCTTTTGAAACCCATGTGAATGCATCATGGATTTTGTTTGCCAAGCAGGGCACACAAGACTCTCGGTAGAGCGGTCCAAAGTTTTGTTGCTTAAGCTAGAAGTAGCTGCTCACTAAGGAACAAGCTCCTTGGCCCCAACACCAGCAGGAAACTGGATCCTTATGCTGGCCTGTTTTCAGGGTAGCAGGAGTTTGCCTCGATTTTGGGAATCTTTTGCTGTGGCCCCTTGTGCCTGGAGTTCGGAAAGAGCGGCTGGTCCCTCCTTTGATGAAGAGGCTGCACTTCTGGGTCACCCACCTTCAAGCCCATTTCTTCCTCTGGCAACTGTGTACATATGTAGGCTTGCTCCTGCCTGCTGTTCAGCAGGTTCTTACAGGATGTTGGGTTCCGAGAGGGCTTCCCTGTCAATGGACTGCAGTAATAAAATGCATTTACCTGAGTGACTGTTCTTTTGCAGATTTAGTGGGTCTGTGAAGTGTGGGTTTTGGTGAGGGGACGAAGGTGGGAATTGAGCTGCCTAGGGATCAGGGAGACTATCTGGGTGCTGACCAATGCCTTGCATAAAGGCCTCTTCTGCTTTAACCCCACCCTTCCATAGATGCTGGGTTCCTTTTGGGTAGCAGTCATTACTCCCATCCCAGCCATCTGAAGTTCTGCCCTCCTGTGGAATAACCATGCAGGATCATGGCTGTATTCTTGAAACTTTAGTAAACACCAACCCTGAATTCTTGAAGCAAATCGGGGTTGGTGTTTACTAAAGTTTCTGGTGAAGCCAACTTCACACTCAAAGTTGCTTGTCTTTTCACATAAGGCTTCAAACTATTGGCATGGTAGACTTTTGGCTTCTTTTTATGCTTGGACATCCTGACAACATAATTGACACTTCCCAGTTTCAGTTCAATAACTCCTGGACCTAACCAATGCACTTGCAGTTTGTTGTGTCTTATTGGATCCAACACCTACACTGAATCTCTTACTTGGAACGAATTTGGTCTTGCTTTCTCATCATGATAGGCTTTGTATTTCTTCTGGGCTTATTGTAGACACTTGGCTGTGATGTTTTGAATATCTTGTAACCTCTTCTGAAATTGTCTGATGTACTTAGCTACTGGAACTGAAGTATCAGGAACTGAACCTTCCCACTGAGCTCTGAGTAACTCCAGTAGACCCCTCATTTTTTCACTAGAATTACGTCACTTGGTGTATACTATCCTAGAGACTCATGGGGTGAAGGCATCAGACCATGTCTTCTGATTTTCTTGAATGAAAGCTTTCAAGATCTTGAACAGTCTGTTGTACTCTTTCCACGGCGCCATTAGATCTAGCGTGGTACGCAACACTGTACTGTTGTGTTCCCGTTGAAACTTGGCTTGATTTGAGACTAACACATTAGGCCAACTGATGCATGAAACCACCTCTAGAAAAGCTTTAGCAAGTTGTTTTGCTGTATTTGACGAAGTAGCAACTACTACTGCCCACTTGGGAGAATGGACAAGTGAAACCGATTAACTACTTTTTACCTGTACTACTCTCTGGCAGAGGCCCCAAAAATTATTTCCAGAGTGGAAAAAGGGGTTCCTTTCAAAGGAAATTCTTCCATGTTTGCTTTTGTAGCATCAGTTGGATAACCTACTCTCTGACAAGCATCACAGGATAAACAATATTTTTTCATATCTTTGGAGATACCTGGCCAAACAAATGATTAGTGATCTTAATCCCCAGGTGTCCCGAAGTAGATTCATGTGCCATCTTCAAAACTTCTTTTCGGTAACGCTTAGGAACTACCAATTGCAAATGTGGAGCCATTGTGGTTGTTATTATCCTTTAGTTTATCTCTGTAGAGTAACATCTGGCCTTCTGGACCCTTCCAGCAAAATCTGGCCTGTCTGCCTGGACCTAAAGGTAGATCCATATCAGCAAGACGTCTGGCATCAGCTAATGTAGGACATGACCATTGTTCTTGCCTAAATTCAGCATCAGGTTTGATACATGAAAATTCAACTTCCTTACTGTCATCATTTGCATCAGTAACATTTTGACTAAGAATAGCTACTCCACGTTGACTTACAATAGCATCAGACTGAGAATCTTCAACATTTTAAACATCAGTAACATCATTATCATTAGGCAAAGGCAAAACATCATCATCATTTGACAATCAGCCATCATAGGTGACACCTATACATGGTCATCATGAGATTGAGCCTTCATTTGAGACCTGGTCTGAACAGGTTTCACCTGGCTGACATCTGCTTGTATCTTTTGCACCAGATGGTTTCTGTATAGTAAATCTGCACCAATTAAAATTGTATTGATGATCATAAACAAGAGCAAAATTTCCCCCCTCAAACTGTTTATATTTCACAAAGAGTTTAGAAATAGGAGCCAAGTGTATCTGTTTTTCCTTAGAATGATACAGATTCACAGCAAAGTAATGCTTATTCAACAAACCACTTTCATCAACAAATTCAGAACTGATAGAGCTCAAATATGTGAAATACGGTGCCCCACCTTTTTAAAACAAACAGGAGCTTGGCCTGGAGCAGCTGAAGGGAGACTCCCAAGCCCACCAGGAACACCTTCCCCTTCTTCACTCATGGACCATTAAATGCTGCTGCTTCTATTCCATGAACAAGAAAAGGGATGACATCATCAGAGAAGGCACTCAAAGCACTGCGTGGTGGGCGGGTCAGTGGCTGCCAAGGCTGGAGCCCCACGACGGAGCTGCGTTGTCTTCCCTGCTGCGCCTGTCCCCACTTGGGTGCTTGGAGCGAACCATATTCCGAGAAGCTGGGTAGCTCACTGCTTGAGACATCTGGCTGCAGAGCCAGAGGCTGAGGGTTCGATTCCCCCCTGGGCTTCCTTGGGAGCGGCTGGACCCAGTGATCCAGAGGGTCTCTTCCCATTCTGCCATCCTGGGAAAAGCCGTTTGTCCTTGCCTGGCTCCCGCAGTGCTCACTTCTGCGCAGCTGTTGCCCAGCTCCTGGTTGGGGCGGGTGGGGGGGGCTGCGCCTCTCATCGTGGAAGATGGGCTGCACACAGGAAATGATGAAAACCTCTGTTCCTCTGAAAGGCTTCTCAGTGGTAGATGCAGGATGGGAAGCCATCAACCCCTGGCTTCATCTGTGGCTGAAGAAGTGGCTTTTCACCCACAAAGGCTTATACTGGACTAAATCCACAGGGCTGGACTGCACTCGTGTTTTTCCTTTGTTTATTTTGGCTGAAACTGACAGCTGTTTGTGTGAAAACCAAGTACTAGGGAAAACTTTTGGACTATAATGATAGCTAACAATTTAACATTAAGTTTTATTCACTCATTTTGGGAGCAATATGTTTTTTTTCTCTTTTATCTGTCTTTTCTTTGGGTTTTTTTCCCCAGTTGCCTTTATGTAGTTAACATGTTTGAAAAAAATAGCTACATTGTGGTTTCCTTGCCACATCAAGCAGTTGTTTTCAGTTAGAATTGCAAACGTCTGAATGTCACAAGCTGCTTGCCTGTGCTAAAAGTACACTCTCATTGCCTCGGTCTCCTTTCTCCCCCTCCACACCTCCCCCTCCCAACAAAGCATGAAGCATCAGCAGACGGCCTTTGAAGGGTCACCCTCTTTGAACCATATACTTCCTCTTCTGCCACTTAGGGAGCGCAACCACTGTCACTGAAATAGCAGCCGAAAGATTTAACTCTACGGGGCGGTGGGCGGGGGACATAACTCTCATGAGGTTGCAAGACTTAATATAACTTAATAATGCCTTAGTTCACAGTAACTATTCCTTGATAAACTGTACCTTGTCAGCTATGGGTTTTCCTTGTTGTCTCTCCTTCAGTCGTAAGGTGGCAGTAGTGCTTTGTCAGTGCGCTTCTTGAACTCCCCTTTGAAGGAATTCTAGCCAGCAGCTGGTCTGATCTGGTCTTTCTGGAGCCGCTGGATTGACCGATGCAGTTCAAGTGAGATCCCAAATTCTGGTCACAGCACTTGGACAGCTCCACTGGCTGAGAAAGTGGCAGAGAGAAATAGGAATGTCACCAATGTCCTGCCAACTTTTGCTCCAGATCTCCTGATCTTCCGATCCTGTTGGGGGTGGGGGTGGAAGCCATGACCCACAGGGTCCCTTCCAGCCTTGCAGTTCCAGCCTTGCAGTTAATTGTTACAGAGGAACAGAAGGGCTGCTCCTTGAAGGCCTCCTGGCAGAGAGGAAACCACCTCTCAAACCACCTCTCTTCTCTGCCTAATATGTGTACATCCTCATCTTTGAATGAGTGCCCTTTGTCCTTCAAGTGGAGGTGTACTGCTGATTCCGGTCCTTTCTCAACAGAGTTGTGGGGCTCAGGCATAGTCTATCTGCTACTTATCAGGCGGTGGTTTCAACAGTCCCCAGAGAGATTAAAACTATTTCACACCTCCACCACCAAGGCCATAGCTAACGACCCATACTTTATGGGTTTCTGCACCTTAGGCCATTTTCCAACTAATTGAGGCTATTGTCCACCTAACAAGCCTACTCAGACCATTGTTCATCTTATGACCCTAATTCAGACCAGGGTGGCATGAGGCCAAATTGAACTATAAAATGGAGGACTTGCAACTAGCTTTCCTCAGATTGACAAAGCTGTTTCGATGAGCAGCAAAACGTTTCAATCTCTAAAGAAAAAGAAGTCCAGTTGCCATGACTCAACTTCTAGACAAACTCACCTGGATGACTGAGAATCTTCCCAGAAGTATCCCAGTGGTTGGGCTATTCTCACGATTTTAGCATGTTTGCCTCTCCTAGTTGAAGGAGCAAAAATCACTTGAAACACTTGGCTTTTTAGTTGAAGGAGCAAAAATCACTTGAAACACTTGGCTTTTCAGGCATATTTTCCAATGCAGTAACATTGACGGCAATGGATTGGTTCCTGGCTGCCCTCTTCCTCAGCATTTGTCCTTCCTTGGGTTGGTTTGTTCATTTGCTCCTCTGAGGGCTGCCCAATTTATGCAGCTTTTCTGAGGTGTCAGTGGCAGCTGCGTGCACTTTGCCCACAGCCCTCTGTTATTCTGCCAGGAATTGGTTAGGATGTTCATGGAAGGATTTTCTTCCATCATGGCAGAAAAAGGAAAGATCAATATTTCCACTGCTGACACCATGGTTTAAAGGCTGGCCCTGCTGTGAAATGAAATTTTGAATCTTCCCTTGGCTTGGATTGACATGGATGTTAATACCCCAATTTTGTGTTAGTTGAGGGCAACGTATGCTTCCAGTTCTAGTTGTGAGTCATCCCTGTCATTATGTTAGGCAGGTTTTTTTTTTTACTGTAACTCCACTACAGTGCAATTTAGATCCAATAAAATTGTGACAGCATTTTTATCCACTTCATTAAGCTACTAATTTCTTGTAAAAATGTGCATTAATCTTTTTATAGCTTCACGCAGAGTGGTGTATTTCAAGTCTTTAACATTGATTAGGTCTTGCCTGAGAATAATTTTCATGGTACTTTTAAAATGTAAATAAAGTTACTATAATTTAATTTTTCAATATAGTTATGATAGTATTGATCTTCAAGAGAAATATTACTTCCATCAAAAAGCCAGCATATGAATGATCAATAAGCATGTTTAGGATTTTTTTTGGATTATTTTTATAGCTTCAGCTATAGCTGGGCATCTTTTCAATTGCCTACATCTTTGAATTTTGCTTTAATGCAACTAAGCTAAAGTAAAGTTACAAATCACAAGGCAACCAAGGAGTGATGTGTGTCTTGCTTGAAGCCAGAGAACTTTGCCTCCAGTTTCATATTCCAGGAATTTGCAAAGATCCCGGCAGCAAAGAAAGAGCCCCGAGTTCTGCCTGGAAAGTAGTTGGAGGTGGTAGAGGAGGGAGCCCCATCACTGCCACCATCATGACACATGGTCGGATGGAAACCCAGAGGAGGGCAGCCGGGGGGCTGGCAAGAAGGGTGCCACCAAACAAATAACTCCTCCCTGGTGGTGCCTTTTTTAAAAAAATTGAATATTTCAACCCACCTTTCCCCTTGGAAAAAGGACCCAAGCTGGCCCTCCTGGCTGCAACGATTTCAGTGCTCCTGCCCCCCCAACACTCCTTCCTTTGGCTGGTGGGGGAATGTTCTGTCTGCTTCCTGCTGCTGAATTATCCCTTTCCAGGGTAGATCAAGCAGCAGCAGCAGCAGCAGGCCTGTTCCCTCTGATTTCAGGGCAGGCACCTCAGCAACAATTTGTACACAAGACGGTACAAGTGGTTTCTGGGGGTTGGAGCACATGAATGATTCTGAGGATGAGTAAAGTAGTGCTGCCAAGTGTCTGGTTGCCAGAACAAGAGCTATCAGTCAGGACTGATTTGCAGGCAACCCCTGCAGTGCATAACTGGACAGAAAATGCTGTTCCTGGAAGTGAGGAGGAGCCCTGATGGTCAAACCAAATGTGGGCTAAGAGCAAATCTGTGCCAATGGTAGGTTTATTAAGGATTCTGCCTCCCAAGAGCAGCCATCTCAGTCCTGTGAGGGCTGCGTCCTGGCTTCAATTAAACTGTTGGCACGAAGATCATGGGAGTTAAATAAGACTGGTTTTCCAATTTGAAAGACATCATTTGGTTTTAGATGAGAAAGGACAAAAGAAAAGAAAGAAAGGTGGGCTCAGAATCCATCTACTTTAGGTGTGTGTCTTCTGCTTTTTTTTTTTTTTTTTGATGCTTTTGAGCTGTGGTGCTGGAGGAGAGTCTTGAGAGTCCCCTGGACTGCAAAGAGATCAAACCTATCCATTCTGAAAGAAATCAACCCCGAATGTTCACTGGAAGGACAGATTTTGAAGCGGAGGCTCCAGTACTTTGGCCACTTCATGAGAAGAGAGGATTCCTTGGAAAAGTCCCTGATGCTAGGAAAAATCGAAGGCAAAAGGAAAAGCGGATGACAGAGAATGAGATGGTTGGACGGTGTCATTGATGCAACCAAAATGAATTTGACAAATCTTCGGGAGGCAGTGGAGGATAGGAAGGCCTGGCGAGCTCTGGTCCATGGGGTCACGAAGAGTCAGACACGACTGAACGACTGAACAACAACAACTTCTGCATCAGGCTCTGGGTTTTGGAATTTTGAGTTCTAATAGGAAAACGTAATAGATCTCTGAGCCTGAATCTCTTCCAGCCTGCTGTCTGCATTTCCTTTTCTTGCTGCTGCTGCAGGCTTTAAACTCAGGCTGACTGTCAGCCTTATTCAGATCAGCTAGTATGAGAAGCTTGACTGCATTTAGGATCCCACCTCCCTCAATTATTTTTGCAGGGGATAGTTCTAGTTGAGATCCCCAAAATACAAAAAGAAAAAAGTTTATGCTTGTAGTTCACTTAATATTTGGGGTTTCTTAGATTGTCTTAGTTTTGTTACAGATTGCATGAATATTTTCAGAGAGAAAGAATGGATGCTAAATGTTTTTAAAAATCAAAAATGGACAATCTTAAGAAACATTATGGTTCATTCCATAGTTCACAAAAGCAACTGGGTTCAAATTCCCACTTGGCCATGGAAACTCACTGGGGTAGTGGTTTCACTGATAAAACCATTCTTTAAATCTCTCTCTCATGGGAGTACAATAATTCGGATGTGAATTGATGACATACATGCTGTCTCACACAGGTAGCAACCTAGGAAGAGCATGGGATCACTGCAGTGATTGCAGCCCCCAATACTCACTCTGTGTGTGTGCATGCGTGTGTGGGAGTGTTCCTTCTGTGGACTCAGCTTTCACAGTTGCTAAAAGATTGCTGTAGCAGTACCTCTGAGACCACCGTAGAGCTGGAAGGACCTCCAAGGGTCGGTGAGACAGGCTATCGGCCAACGAAGTAAACCCACAGCAAAAGCAATGAGAGCAGATGGCCATCCTGCCTTAAGTTAAAACTCCCTGTGAAGGGACATCCACCAACTTCTCAATGGATCCTTTCTATTGTCTCTTAGGAAGTCCTTCTAAATGTTCAGTTGAACTTGCCGAACAAACAAACACAATTCTTCCACCAGGACTCCTGCAACAAAAGCAAGAGAAGGAAGAGCAAAGCTGTTCACCTGTGAGTTTCTGGAGCCTCCAAGAGGCAAGGCAGCTGTGGGGGATGCCCAAGGGGAAAGCACTGAGGCCGAGAGAACGAACCCTTCAACCACCATCCCAGGGGAAGGACCCGGCACAAGGAAGTGCACATCTCCACAAGAGGCCCAGAGGGCTGGGCAAAGGGTGGGGTGCGGGTGGCGCAAGGAGGAGACAACAGCCCTTGATGTCCAGCAACAAAAGCAGAGCTTGGATATAATAGGGTTTTAAAAAACTAATTACTTTTGGTTAGTTTCTTTCCTTAATAGCGGAGGTAACATCATCACATTATGACTGAAATGTTTCTTCACTTCTGCAGTAAATTGGAACTCCCCCCCCCCCCGTTCCCTTCTTCCAGGTGGTGGCCTCAGTCAGTGGGGGGGGGGGAGGCTGTGAGGGGTGGCTCGTGCTGGCCCTTGTGCTGCTGCCTGGTGCCCTGTTGAGATGATGGTGGTGGAGAAAGGGAGGGGAGGAAAAGGGCATTCTGACAGTTTTTAAAAGTAAGAGCAGCAGGAGCAACAACCAAACGCTTCTTCTGTTTCCCTTACTTTTGAGGAACAGGAGAATGAGGTGTCCTTTCCTGCAAAAATGGGTGAAACAGGGTTAAGAACATAAGAACATAAGAAGAGCCATGCTGGATCAGGCCAAAGGCCCATCTAGTCCAGCTTCCTGTATCTCACAGCGGCCCCACCAGATGTGTTTGAGAGCTCATGAGACTAGATATCTGTCTCCTGATACCACTCCCCTGCATCTCGCCCTTGAAGTACCCTGGTTTCTCCATCATGGTTTGTAACCTGTGATGGACTTTTCCTCCAGGAATCTGTCCAATCCCCTTTTGAAGGCATCCAGGCCAGATGCCATCACCACATCCTGTGGCAGGGAATTCCATAGACTGACAACGCGCTGGGTGAAAAAATATTTTCTTTTGTCAGTTTTTACTCTCCCAGCCCTCAATTTGAGTGTATGTCCCCTAGTTCTGGTATTTTGGGAGAGGGAGAAGAGCTTCCCTCTATCCACTTTACTCATACCCTGCATTATTTTGTATGTCTCAATCATATCCACCCTCAAGCGCCTTTTTTCCATACTAAAGAGGCCCAAATGTTTTAGCCTTTCTTCATAAGGGAGGTGCCCCAGCCCAGTAATCATTTTAGTCGCTCTCTTCTGCACCTTTTCCAGTTCCACTATGTCTTTCATGAGATGCGGTGACCAGAATTGTACACAATACTCCAGGTGGGGCCTTACTATTGTTTTGTATAATGGCATTATAATGTTGGCTGTTTTATTTTCAATCCCCTTTTTGATAATCCCTAGTACAGAATTGGCCTTCTTCACCGCTGCCGCACATTGGGGAGACACCTTCATGGAGCTGTCCACCAACACACCAAGATCTCTTTCCTGATCCGTCACGGATAACTCAGAGCCCATGAGTTTGGATTTTTTGCCCCAATATGGATTACTTTAAAAAGCCTTGCCATGAGCCTCCACCACACTCTTATTTCATGGCAAAATGTTTTCACAGTGTCACCTTGGAGAAACTCTGTTAGGAAAATGTCTGTGAAGATTCTCAGTCATCCAGGTGAGTTTATCTGGAAGTTGAGTCATGGCTACTGGACTTCTTTTTTGAGAGAGAGAGAGAGAAAAAGAAGTCCAGTAGCCATGACTCAACTTCCAGATCTGTTAGGAAAAGAGCACAGATCCATCCTGATATATGGGGAGAACTCTGGGAAACGCATATGGGAAGGAAAGTGAACTGGAGAATTCTCCAACATAGTGAAGTGTCAGATCAGGAACAGTTATCACTGACAAAGGAATTCCAGAGGCATTGTTTGTCTAGCAAGGTGGAACCCATTCCTTCATACAGACCAAGTGGCCTTAATTTTGCTGCTCAGCCTTCTCACCATGCTTCATTTCACGCCGTCAGATAATTCCCTGTGAGCACTAGTACAATGAGCTGGCAGCCCTTTTGGGGAGTCAGATGACAGTGATGCATCCAGGCAGCTGATATAATGCGGGAGTATTGCGTTTTCCACTGTGTTGAACCCAGAGGTTCAAGTGCCTTTGTGCAACTGAAATGATTGTAATGTTTTGTAAAAGTTTTCTCCAAAATGCCACTAAGGAGTCTATTCTCCAAAAGCTACAAAAAGCACACAGCATGTTTATGGGTGGACTGACAGCAGAATTTCCGGCACACAGCATGAGGAGTACTGAGCAGGGCCACCATGGGGCTCTGCTTGTGGGTCTCTCCTGCCCCGCCCCGTCCTTCCAGCCAGTGCCCAGTCCCCAACCCTTCTCAGCCTTGTGTGTGAAACGTAAAGAGGTGGGGCACACAGGGTACTGTGTTTCCTGCCTCTTGTGTCTTCCTCACCGGCTCCACTTTCACTCCTGCCCCTGCCCAGGAAGAGGAACCTCCTCTGATCTGCTGTGTTGTGCTCTCTCTCTCTCTCTCTCTCTCTCTCTCTCTCTGTGTGTGTGTGTGTGTGTGTGTGTGTGTGTGTGTGTGTATGTGTGTGTGTGTGCGCGCGTGCATGTGCTCAAGTCACAAGGTTGACTGCAGTGTTCCAGATGCTTCAGGACAACATGTAAGCAGAATGTTGCAACTCTGTTAGAGGCCCACCTCCTCCGTGTGTCTGGCAAGACCTGCCACAGCCATATGGGTAGTTTGCCCACAGAGCTGCACCCACATTCACCAGGCTGGGACATCTGCAAATAGGCATCTACACAGCCCTCAGAGTGCACTATTGATGCTAGAGGACTCCAACACCACACCACCACAACATATCCAACCATGCATGCAACAGAAAGATGATGATTGTCCAAAGGCCACAGGCTCAGAGGTCTGCCACGAGTCCCAGCAGTGCCGTTCTCCAGTGCCAAGGCGAAGGCTTGCTTGTGGCTTTTTCAGCTGTGGGATTGGCTCTGCTTCCTGGCATCTTTTCTCAGCCCTGGAGTGTGCTTTAGAATCACCACATGATACCATTGTCCATTCCTCACCCCAGTGCGGATGCATTTGTCCTGCTTTCATCATCCTGCTGCATCTTTGCAAAGTATAAGCAGTCACTAGCATATATTCAGGAATAAGGGGTGAGTGTTTCATGGAGGCGAATAAATCAAGTAAAGAGGGTAAAGCACCGGGAAAACCCTGCAAAGCACAAGCCAGCCTCAGTTGCATGCCAGCTTTCTGCCAGTCTGCACTTTGCCTGCTGGAACATCTCAAGAAGCCAGCTCACCAACAATGCCACCCTTTGGCACCTTGCCCGCTGAAGGGTAGGGGCTGTCTCTCCAGCCCGGACTTGAGGGACCACAAGAGGACACGCCAATAGATGTTTAGAAAGCAGGTGCTAGGCAAGCCTGAAGGGAAAGCCGGTCCGTGGGCGCTCTGGTGGAGCGGCTGGAGGAGGAGGAGGAGGAGGAGGAGGAGGGAGCTCTCTGGGAAAGACAAAAGGAGAAGGTGACTCCTGATTTTGAAGTTGCCCTTTGTCCAAAGGGAAGAGAGTTGCTGCTTCGTGGCCAAAGGCGCAGAGACCCTGCTATGCTGGGAACCAGGGCTTGCCTTCATTTCCCCCCGTCTTGTCTCCTGAGATGGTTTATTGCCTAGTACAGTAGTGGCACTTCTTTTTCGCTGTTCAGGACGTGAGAGTTGGCTGGATGTCTCAAGGCATGCCTGTGGGAAGCAGCGCACCTTTCCGGCCGGTGCCTCCTTTTGCCCCTTTTCTCCTTGCTCGATGCCTCTGAAGCTGAACAACTGCCCTCAGCCTGAAAGGAGAGTGGAGGCGGCTCTGTGGTCTTCTCTCCTTTCCTCCCCCCCCCCAAACATCCTGGAGAGAAAGCAAACTTGGGTCTGAGAGAGAGAGAGAGAGAGAGAGATGCAGGGGATGGCCTGCCAGTCCCAAGTGTGTGACACATAATAAGAGGTTGAGCGGCCTCCCTGCCAGGCTGCCACACACACATCAAATCACCGAGGATCAGGCCATGAGATGTTGCCTTGCTCTGAGTGACAGAAGTTAATAATTAGTGACAATGATTGACAGATACACTCCATCTGCTGCTCTGATGCCTGGGAGCGCTTCTCCCGCGACTGTCTGTGGGCACAAGGAACTCCTGAGGGAGAGGAAGATGGCCTGTGATTGACAGCTGCCTCAGAGAGAGACGGGGCGCTGGCAGTGCATTCACTGTCAGTAAAAGGACTGACGTCTCCCGGTGCTTCATGGAAATCTCACTTGCTGTATACATTTATTCCATTTCATTTATCGTGTCAGGAATGGGTTTAAATATATTACTAGCTACCCTGTGTTTCAACTGCAGGCTTTTTCGCATGTGAAATTAGCCACACGCTCTTAGCCTAATGGGAGGACTTCACTCTTAAGCCACATACAGGGCATCCGATGGCAATGCACCTCAAACCTGCTTCTGAGAGAGAGAGAGAGAGGAGCCAGGAGGGTGTCTTAGCAGGGGCTGCAGGAGAAATCCTGGAGGCGCCTCCTTTCCTCTTGGTCAAGGCCACCGTCTGCTGCGGAGAAGTCCATCTATCTTTGCCTTGGGCTTGGGGTTTTTCTGACAGAAAGTGTGCCCCTCTGGGAGAGGCACTCGCACAATTCTCTGACATAAAGAAAAGTCGTCAAGCAGCAGCAAGCGGTACTTGATTCACAAGTGGGGATCAAGCCTTTGCCCCATGCCTGCTCGTGGGCTGTTGGCAACGCCTTGCATAGCAGGGGCAGGATGCGCTGAGCCCCCGGGCCATGTCCTGACCCACACTGCTCTGCAGAGGGGAAGCCGGGGTGCCCCATCCTTTGGCCCTTCCGCTAGTGGGGAGGTTTTCCAAGGTGAGCTCTGGACTCCATGGCGGGCTGTAGGGTTAGGGTTAGGGTTTCTTCTCGCTCATAGATCTTTTCTCAACAGGCACCCAGGTGGCCACATTCCAGGGAACTGAGGCTGAGGGGAGGCCACTGGGAATGAAGAGGGAAGGCACCAGGCACTTGCAGGAGTCCTCCAAGCCACACTGAGAGCAGAGACGGAAGGGGCTTGCGCAGCATGGACTTATTGCACGGCATGGACATATTGTGCATCATCTGGAATTACTAGGCAGGCAACGGCCATCCTTGCAGGGAAAGACTGCAAGACGGAGGCGATGGTCTCTTTATGAACAATTTTGTTAATTGCTCAGACTGCAGCAGCAGCAGCTCTGCCAAATGTCTGGTAGTTTTGTGGTCCTTTGTCCCTTTTGTCAATGGCCTGCTTCTCCTCTTCGTTTCTTGCTGATTTAAATCTTTGCTTTCTCCTTCTCAAACCAGTCTCTGAATTAGTCCTTTCGCTGGAGTGCTGATCTTTTCCCCCTTTTCTTTTCTTTTTTACAATCCACATTGATTCTTCCTCAAAATGTATGTTGTTTCTTTTTGCCTGGTAAGCAGTTAGGACTCACATGTATGTATACTCTTTTTGATGGCATTTTTGTTCACTGCCTGTCCATTCTTTCTTTTTAGTGCTCTACTGGCAATCATGATTGAATGTTTGTCTTCCTCCTCTTCCTCTTCCCGGGCACCCCTGCCATTTCCCTGGAATTCCTGCTCTCCATCTCCAAATCACTAAGCTTCTTGTGGCCAAGCGCCCTCCTGGTGGTGAGTCCCTTTTGTGTCCTTTCCTTTGGAGGGAGCTTGCTGTTAAGGAGGGCTCCTCCAGAGGTTCTTGCTCCATCACTCTGGCCGCTTTGGCTTGGCTCCTGAGAACAAGGGTGCTGCTCTGTTACCTCCAGCTCAGTCCTCTTCCCCTTCCCTCTGGGACCCGTGGAGGGCCACCCTCCAGACTTAAGGGCTACTACCTTGTGTCCCTCTTGATTCTACTTCACTCACGGTCCATTGCCAGTTGTCTTGGCCTGCCTGCCTGCTGCCCACTGTCCTAACATCTGCACCTCTGAGCACATCCCCTGCCATTTAGAGCAATCCTCCTATTCTCCATCATGTGGGATGTGCCCACCTGGTGAGGGTGTTGGAATGTAGTAAGGTACATGCCAGCCTCTCTCTCTCTCGCCGGCCTTGTCCCCATCTCCTCTCTCTGGCTGTCTCCCTCTCTACCCCCCCCCCGTGTGTGGGGTGTGGGTGTGGGGTGTGGGGTGGGGGTGCCAGCCTGCCAGTCTCCACCACTGCTGGCTTCCTGCCTCTGGACAGGGACTCTAGCCAGAAGTCATCAGAGCCTGAGGCTGCCGTGGCCAGACATTGCCTCAGGTGGTGGACCTGCTCCCACCTGAGAGGCTGCTGCCCAATGGACCAGAGTGTCCCTCATCTGCAGGGCCTGCCTTTCCCTTGGCCAACCCCCCCCCCCACTGTTTGTGAGCTGCAGATGCTCTAGCAAGATGCCCCCTCCCCCCCTCAACCCCAGGGCTCTTCCAGGCCTCCCTTTCCAGGAGGAATGGAGCTGGACAGCTCAGGCGTCAGCAGCCCAGGCCAGCTGGAAGAAAGGCTCACACCTTCAGGGACAGGGCTCAAGAAATCCCATCCACATGTTACTGAATGCTTTGCAGCTATGCTAGGCATTCTGGCACAAAACTGCATCTGGCACCTCCTGTCAAAGATATTATATCAGGTCTTGCTTATCTCATTCCTCGTTGCTCTCAACTGCTCTTTGTAAAGGGCTGTACATTAATCATGTTAAATTCAAATGCAGATTTTCAGATGGTTTTTAGATTTCTGTTTTTCTGAGTACTCTAAGAACAATGAATGCCTTAACTTTTCAATGAATTCATTGCTTAAATTGTTGAAAGGTCTTATCCTTTAACAGCTAAAATAATTATAGAATGGGTTTAAGATTAGAATCTGGATTCTGCAAGGAAAGAGGCCAAAGGATGCTTTTGGAAAGCAAGTGCTGCTTTACCTTGTACTAGACTGCATGAAGGATCCCTTGCAGGGGCTCCCCCAGCCTCCAGAGAGGTTTGTGAGCAGCACTGGATTCACTGTACATTCCCCCTGTGAAAAGCAAAGTAAGAAATTTTGGTAGCACGAAAGAAGCCTCTGCTGAGGTTCCTGCCTGCCTGCCTGCCTTTCTGATTCTGCTGGAAATTCAACAGAGAGAAGGAGGGAGAGAGAGGTTACCAGAGGGGTAACCTTTCCTCTGCAGCAACAGAGAGAGATGTGCCATCGTAAAGATAGACCAAGTCCAGCTCGTCCCCTTGACTGTCCACTCCAGAGACCTTAGCTCCTTGTGCTTAAAAGAGATGCCTTTTCAGTCCCATTGGAGCACTTATTGTATCCCATCCTGAAAGTCATTGTCAAACTTCTGACCCAAATTAAGGTCAATCACATTGCAGGAGGCAAATGCTTATTTCCTTTTCTTACAGTGTTGTCCCTTCCGGCATGCAAATCTTTTAGTGCTAGGTCTCTGAAATATCAGACATGCAAACACAGCTGTGCTATCTCCCAGATGACGAAGTAGAAAACAAAAGCAGGCTAATTTGTCAAGCACATGTTGAGGCAAGCTAATGTTAAAATAAACATGCCATCTTGTCCTCTCAAAGGAGATCTTGCATTGACATGAGAGCTCCACTTCTTCTAATGACGTCCAGTTTGGCTTCTTTTCTCTGGAAAGCAGACAACTAGCTGACATAGTCATCGCATTGGCATTGGGGGGGGATGTCTGTGGGGGCTTCTAGGCGGAGCCATCCACCCTGAGGCAACTTCTCCCCCCATCCCCCACACCCCACAGATGTGGGACTCTATGTCTGTGCCGGTTAGTGGTGAAAGTCAAGTCTTATTGAGTATCTGTTTGCTCAAACAACAGGAGGAGCTGCATCATCTGCCTTTGAATGGCACTCCTGTCGACTTGGCTGACATGTACAAGAAGCAGCATGCCTGGCAGAAAGCATGGGGGGGCAGAGAGAGAGAGAGAGAGAGAGTGATAACTATACACCGAACACAATATTCTCAAGGCATTGGGAAGCTGAATAGATCTCACCAAGTTAGGCTTTAGCCTTGCAATTCAAAGTGACAGTTTTTTTCTAGGTTTGACAGAGCCAAATGTGTATTACTGGCCCCAAGCGAGGCAGGAGGAGAGATGGGGAGAGATTTGCTCAGCCCTCAGATGGTTGGCTGTCTTGGTGTGGGGGTGTGGGGGTTGCAGCAGAAGCTCTGTGTAGGGCCAGTGTGAAGAGGAATGTGCATAGTTGTTGACAAAACAGGTCTCCTACTGCCTGACCTCTCCCACCATTTCTTGCCATCTTTTTTGTAGGGTCACTGACATCTCACTCTTTGACCCCTCTGACTGGGGACCTTGTGGTGCTTGCCTGGTTAATGTTGCTGACTGAAATCAGGAACCATCTGAAGCAAGAGGCCATTCCTCAAGGGAGTGGTGCCATTAGTCCTTGTCCCTCCCCTGTTTTCAGGGGGGGGTGTTCCATATCCAGAATGCATTTTCTGTCTGGAAAAGTATCCCCTGTTCTTCTCTGTCATGGTAGACAGCAGTGTGCTCAAGTCATGAGTGTGCTCAGGCAATGCAGGAACATTGAATGCTGCCTGTCGGGCTTGTTGTTGTTGTTGTTGCTCACTGTTGGTTGTGCATCTTTTGAACCAGATGGTTACACCTTCTGAAACCATGAGCCCCTCTGACCCGTGCAGGGAACTCAGGGGGATTCCCAGAGGTCTGGAAAGAGGCAGCCACTAGCGGTGGTGTAGAGCTAAGGAGAAAGAGACTCCTGTCTGTTTCAGACAGACAGAGCTCATCCGTTCCTGTTCGTCCCAGTTTGGGACCATGGTCCTCCTGTGATTCCCTCTGTGCCTCTGGGAATCTCGGTTAATTAAGGAACCTTTCACCCAGTCCTTCCAAGGCTGATCCAATCCCTGTTCTCAGAAAGAAGGAGGACTAGTCATGTCATTTTGCTGCAGATGGCCTGGGTCATGAGGGGGGCAACCTTTTTGGCTGGCCCACAAATTCCAGTTTGGGGAGAGTCTTGGTGACTGCATTCTAGCTGTGAGTGGATCTAAGGTAGTGATGTAGAGCAGCATGTAATCCTTCCCCCACCAAGGGTAAAAACAAACAAACAAATAAACAAAGCAACCAAGGGTTCAGCCACTTTTCTGAACCACCTTGCAAAATACCTGTAGTCTGCAATGTAGCTCTTGCACAGGGAATGATGCTGACCCGTGTTTCAGAAGGCCTTTCAACAACTATAAAGACTCATTTGAATCCCATTGCTCATGCAAGATAATATCTGACAAAGCTGCAACCTGGATGAGCTGCAGCTTCCCTGTTCCTAACCTATGTCATCATACCTGCCTTGCTTGGCAAGGGGAGAGATTTCCTCCTGGGAGGGAGTCCTGGGAAAGTCTCTGGGCTGAAGCTTTGCAAAGCTCTTGTAAGTCAAGCCAGTAAGACAAGAAGGATCCAGGGCTAGGGTAGTAGGGAAAATGCGGAATCAAATCCTGGAGGCTGTGGTGAGAGGAGGAGGAGGAGGAGCAGCCAGCACCTTGGGAGCGACGGGGGGGGGGGGGATGGAAGCCAAAGGGCCTCAAGGACTTCCTCTCCAGGCTGCGTCTCCAGACCAGGCTTTGGAAACCGTCCGTAACATGGTTCAGGGGCCAAAGAGTGGAGTCCTGCAGCCACCCATCCCTCTCTGTTGCATTCTTTAACGTGTAACTGCCACAAAGACAAATGGTTTCAGGCCTCGTATTATATATCAATGCTTGTCTCTATTTCTTCCTGGTATTTACCATTTACTGGGATAATGCCAGCTATGATGAATCTAGAAACAGCTATAAACAGGTTTTCTTCAGTGTTTTGCCTTGCTAGGTCTGCATTTATGCTGGCCTGCAAGGGAGATCGTACAAAGCACTCCCAAGTGGGGTCTGACACAAACATCCTTGGTAAGGATGGTTTGATGTGAACAAACATCATGTTTATTTGGGGGGCGGTCATGATAGCTCTAACGGCTGCCTTGGTGTGTTTAAATCATTCAGGAAAATGCATGAAAACGTAATAACAGGCAATATTTTCCAACAAAAGTTTCTCGCGCAATCTAAGTGATAGGGCTTTAATAGCCATTTTAAAACTGCATTTTTAATTATAATCATAAGTTACTGGAAAAAATAGCATGACCCTAAACAATTTTAAAATTAGCATCTTTCTTCAGCCGATCAGTCAATCCCAAATAGGGTCACAGACCTTCATCTTCTAGCACAGTTTGTTCCCCATTTTTCCATAGAAGTTAAAATTTTCAAACTGTAAAATATGTGAATTAGCTGTCATTTGCATACTCTCTCCAATTACCATTTTAAAATATGTCATTTAATCTCCTTGACCTTTTCATTTTGGTTCAGAGCTGACAGGAGAGAAAGCCAGCCTATACGTGCACCATATACTGTAGCCCAACCCGTGTTTGCTCAGGGGTCAACATGGACTAGATTGCTGCTCCCATCCTAAATGCTGGCGTTATCTACAGAAATTTAAAGATGTAAGAAAAGAAAGAAGAAGCCAAAGTTAGGAACATAATCATCGCACATTGAGGGCTGCCATGGACCTAGGACAGGAGGCTTGGGATTGACCCAGAATCCAGGTTTACCATCCAAGTATTTATTTGCAGCTCCACGAGCCAGGATGCCCGTTGTCCATTTGTGGATAAAGAGTGCAGTTATTAAGAGGAAAATCTGAGGCAGGTGTAGTATCCAGAAGAACCCTCTGTGTTAACCTCTGTGGAAAAAGGGGGAAAAGGCTTTCCTCTAGAAAACAACACAGTTCCTGTAAGATGAAATCTAATTGTCTGTTATCCGATGTCCTGTAAAATTGAAGACCTATTAAAGTGGCTAAAAATATTGAAGCCCTAATTTCAGCACAATAGCATTTTAATTTCAGCAAATCACAGCTCTATTGTTACAGGACATTTTGCTACACAGACAGGGTAAGAGGGTCCATCTCAGCTTTATTAGGAAAACACACACACCATTTTCTTTTCTTTGAAATATTCAGTTAAATCTGCTCCATTCATTTTTGTTTCCACAATCATCTAACCCCTCATGACATTTTTTACTTGTCATGTGAGAAAACAATGCTTATTAGCATTTAGAAGAATTTATTTTTAGAGTAGCTAATTGCTTTACTTATCAGAAAGCTGTTAGCAAAGCAGTGGTTTTCAAGAGTGACAGGTCTGTTTGCTTTAACGGATCACTGGAATTCATTTAAATATCCAACCTATGAGGATCGCAAGGTCCTGCCTTTAGGAGGGGAAGCCTCATCTCATGGAAGCCCATGGAGCAGAAAGGCTGATGGACAAGCTGTGGCCAGCATCTGCCTTCAAGGGCTTCACCACAAGCCCCCCCTCCAGTTGTGCTGGACTCGCAGGACTGTTGAGTGTATTTCCAGATCTCCGCTGGCTGAAGAAGGCTCTGATGCTTCACAGTGATGGTGGCCCAGATTTGCAGTCCTGGGCTGTTCTTTTTCGGCACATAATTTTGAAAGAAAAACTTCCAGAACATGGCCAAACAGCCCAAAAGACTCACAACAACTATCTTCCTATGTTGTTAAGCTGCTCTTACAATTTCTTTGGTTGACTTCATATAATCTGAAGATATATAATATCTCCTTGCCATTATATGCTATTCAGAGCATACAGATAGTTAATATTCCATTAACAAGATCATTACAAGCTCCAAACAGGAACATTTCTTTGTTTTAAAAAGCAAAACTCATCCCTTTAGAGCAGAGGAACTGCTGAATAAGCACTTCTATTGATTCATGCACTAAGATTTATGTTCCTAACATTTTCATTTACATGAAGCACTTCAATTTAAGAAAGACTTTAAAAGCTACAAGTTTAATACTAATTCCTGCTAATGAGCCAAAAAGCACTTTCAGCCACTGCAAAAGGTTGCCTATATGCCCCTTCTTACTTTTGCATGCATCAGGGAAGACTCTGGCCTCTGTGGGGCACCTGAGGAGCCTGGTTGGGGTGGAGGGAGAGCTTATGGGCGGAGGGCTGTTCCCTCGGCCTTCTGGTCGGCCTGAGTGGGGATGAAAGCAATCAAGGGGCCCAGCCTCACAACATGTTACGCACATGACGTCTTGGCTCAGGCACTGTTGGGTTTCCCTTGGAATGAATAGCACTAAAAGGAAGGAGCAAGGCAGGTGTTTCCTCCAGCCATTGTGCCGTTCAGCTCCCTCCTTCTTGTTGGCTTTCAGATGGCAGAAATGAGATGAGCAACATCTGCTCCTGACTTAGGATTCTTCTGCTCGACACTCGGTCACTCTATGAGGCTGGGCCTTGGAGTGAGCATTGGGACACTGTGTGGAAGCTATATAACTCCAGAGTGCTCTCTCTCTCTCTCGCCCTCTCTCCCTCTCTCATACACACACACAGAGAGAGAGAGAGAGAGAGAGAGAGAGAGAGACGTGTGTGTGTGCGCGCGCATACACAGACACTTGAGGCTTTCCCTGAGAAATGGGTCATGCCCACTCCTCCTGAAAGGATCCCCCCCCCCCGGGTTACCTGCCGCTTATCGCTTGAGCCGAGAGCTGGAATAACCACGCCAAAGTTTTGTGCAACGGAGAAACTTTACTTCTTTGCAAAGAGCCACTCAGCCAAAATTGCTTTCGGAAAGCTGAGGCAATGAGCATACAAAAGTGTACAGGTTTTATAGACAAAGTTCCCCTGAGCATCCTGCCCCAATCGCGAAGAAAATCGGAAACATCTGGACCGAGAAAACGGACAAAATAGATCAAAGACGGATCAAAGAAACCACATTGTTTCCACCTCATTTACAGTTTATCTAGAACGCCCATTGACAAGGAAGACATTAATCTTGCGCGGCAGCGCCACCTGTCTGCGGCTTGCCTGCTGCGCTGTCAGATAAGCTGCAAGCGGGAAACGGCGAAAGGCGCTGAGTCGATGTTTCGAAAAAGCCGCTTCCCGTCTTCTCA
>JAHTLZ010000008.1:23240354-23300044 GCA_023846285.1 Phrynocephalus versicolor | reverse complement strand
TTGATGTGAAGGGGGTGAATCAAAGGACATGGCTCGGATCGAAAGATCGATCCAGAGCGCAGCCATTTTATCTACAATGGCTGTGTATATGCTTATACCAGGTATTGAAATATTTCTATCACTCCCTGGAGCAGATTCTATGGGCCAGGAAGACATCTGCCACCATAAAATAGACCAAGGGTCAGAATCCCTTGAGGTACCATGAGCCAGCCGCCTGCTTCTCCTGAATAGTTGGTCCCAAGGGCCAAGGAACCAGCCTGTGCACAGAGCCAAGCAGGTGCCAACACTGGACTCTAGGAGGTTGTCAAAGTCCTCAGCAGCTCTTCCGGGGCCAAGCCTTCATGGAAGCTTCCTCCTGCTGCAGCTCCAACTAGCTACAGGCGTCCAGGATGCTGTTGCCCAGCCGTGGGCAGCAGGCTCCCTAAGGTGCTGGGCTATCAGGAAGTGATCCTTTGTACCTTCCTGCTTTTTGGGGGGACACATACCTTGGGCAGTGGTGGCGGGGGGGTTGTGGGTAGCAAAGCCCAGCCATACTAGAACAGAGACCATCCAGCACCACCTTGGCTCAACATCACTGGCCACATGAGAAGGACTGGCTCAACCTGGTGTGGCTATCCCTGTGGACCAGTAGCTCCTCCCATGAATCCCCGTGGCCCAGGGCCCCTTCCGCTCTACTGTTAAAGCTTGAGCCCTCTCCCCAGCCCCCACACAGCTGCTCTGGATTCAGTTCCATATATTACTCATTACAATCAAATGTGACATAGTGGAGGCTCCATAAACTTGCTTTTCATATCAGAATTGCTTTTATTGAGTAACACACAGTGGAGCCCCCAGTTTCCTGCGGTCTAGGCTGAAATGAGCAGTTCTCTCATTGTAATAATGCGCTTCTGTCATCTCCTTATTATCAGCATGATAAAAGATGAAATATTCACAGATGCTGCCCTCCTAACCTGATCACAGCTTGATATTTGAGCTTTGGAAATGAGTTTTATAAGCTTTAATATACTCCTTGGCGGAGTGACCCCTGAAATTAAACATTATTACAGAGCGGATATTTAAAAAGCTGGGGCCGCAAATTACATCAAAATGAAAATATTAAGGCATATTACGACTCTACCAAGTGGAGACTCGCTGGTTTGGAAGCTACGGAGGCCATAAAACACAGCGGCCTGGTGCCCAAACCGTGGGGATGGGGATGGGGGACAGCCGATGTATTGTGACTTCAGTTATGATTCAGCCTGGATCAAATGAAATTATGGGAGTGTCTCTCCCCCTCCAGGCTGGTTTTGAAGAGGAAGAAACAACATTACTCTCAGCTTTTTGTTCCTCTTTCGTGCACAGCTTCAGTCCATCTTTTTTCTTCTCCCTGCCAATGGGGAAACAACAACAACAATTCCCTGTTTGATAATGATAACCAGCAGGGCACGTAGGAAGAGCCTTCATGAGGAGTAGTAGGTGCACTTGCTGCTTGGAGGGGGAAAGTGTCTGGCCACCCCCCAACAGAGCAGTGCCTAGGAGGCTGTAGTCTGGAGGGAGGCCGGGAGGGAGGGAGGGAAGGAGAAGGAAGCTTTGATGCAGAAGGTGCTGGCGAGGGTCCTGCCTACAGCAGGCACTCGGGGTGGGGGGTGGGCATTCTTTTTAGTGAATGACAAGCTTGAGTCTTTTTGGAGAGGTGAAGAAGCTGGTGCTCTGTGGAAGAAGCTCTTAGAGCAGTGAAAGACTGGCAGAAGGGCTTTGAGATCTTGGCAGTATCTTCTTTCAAGTCTTACACTTTGAGGAAAGAATCTGCTTTATGCCATTTACCTCTAGGTGAGTTCCAAGCATTTGCATCTGAAATATTTGCATCTTATGATCTTCAAGGGATTTTTTCAAACACATTTGAAATAGGTGCTTCCTTCCTCCCCCTTTAACTCATTTTAAAAAAGAGTGGGGGAAAAGAAATGCAAAATGATTGTGAAATGCAGGTTGCAGTAGTGCTATGCTCCCTCCGGTGCCACTGAGCTACTGGTGGGAGAGGTGCCAAGTATGCTTCTCCTGCGACAGGAGGTTGGACTTCAGAAAACATAAATGGGGTAGAAGTGTGACAGGTAGGATTCCACTGCCCGACCCCCCAGAAATACTGCCTCCTAAAGCACAGTGTTCTGCTTATATACTTCAAATAGTCTCTGAGCGGTTTAGAATTTAATTACAGTATGCAGGCTATGCAATGTTTTATTTCTCTCTCTCTCTCTCTCTCTCTCTCTCTGTATGTCTTTTGGGAGGCTTTTGAAATGAAAAGTAGTATAAAATGTGGAGAAAGGGTAGATAAAAGTCAGCTTGCAACACTCCTTCCCATTAATGCAGTTCAAACACGACACTCTCACCTCAGCCAGGCATTTGCCGAAGGAGCGTGATGGTCATGGGACAGGTATGACGTTTCCATTCAGAGTCAGCCTTCAGAAAGGTGGGCCCCAGAAGGATTTCATCAAGCCTCAGCAGCCACCCTCGAGTGTTCATGGGCACACTGCCTTCTTTGGGACATGTGCAGCTATGCTGCGCATGCACTATTGGCCAGCCTTCTGTAACCGGTGGGAGAGAAGCTGCGGAAAGCCCACCTCCCTGCTCACAAGGATCTTGGCTCCCTGCTTCCCAGGGACCTCCATTTCTGCATATCCTGGGAAGTCTGCAGGTTGGTCCCTTTGCTGTTGTGATTGATCAAATCATCTTGGGGTATCACCAAGTCAATGTGGTTGCAATATTCCCGCCAATGATCCAACCAAAGCCCTTCCTAAATTGAACACAGCAGGAGCAAGCCCAGCCATCTCTCAACTAGTGGAAATGATTGCAAATCAGAATGCGTGCATGCTCCTGTCTCAGTAGGCACTCTCGTTCTCCTTGAAGAAACAATCATCTCTTTCCAATGTCTGCTTGCCCTTTCACTCAGATGCATTTGAGGATAATACAGGAAGGAAGGGTTCTCTCTCTCTCTCTCTCTCTCTCTCTCTCTCTCTCTCTCTCTGTGTGTGTGTGTGTGTGTGTGTGTGTGTGTGTGTGTGTAAGGAAGGAGCTCTGCTTCTTCAGCATGGTTACAACCTTTCTCTGCCTAACAGACCTGACTGATCTAATCTACTATTTTCTTCTGACGGGGAGATTTGTTTGGATCTGACTTGCCGGAGATACCGTTTCTCTGGTTTATTGCCAACATGTCACTCCAGTCACATCTGACCACAACAGTGAAGCTGTTGTGGTCAGATGTGATGCACCTTTTGCCCAAAGAATGGTGGGAACAGTGGCCTCTAAATGAAGGGGATTGCTGATATGAGAAATAGAGGCAAATCAAGGTTAAAGCAAGCAAAGCACCAGGTAGGCCAAAATGAGAAACTCCTGATTGTGCCAAGCTCCTCTTGCACAGTTCCATCTCTAGAATGGGTTGATATCAGAAGTGGCAGCAGCAGATTGACACTGATAAGAGACTTTTTTAAAGTTTGGAGTCTGCAGAGCTTGCATGCAATGAGATGAAACCATGTGCATCCTGCAATCACAGGTGCCGATTTATTATGTCATTCCTGCTGTATAGATGTAACCCACCCAATAGTGCCTTTATTTTAAAAAAAAGTAGTGGCTCAGCAGACTATGGCTCTGAAAACTGTCAGCTGCAAAGTTGGCAGCTCAGCGGTTCGAATTCCGGGTGCCACACAGCTGACCGAGCTCCCACTGATAACCCCAGCTCCTGCCAACCTAGCAGTTTGAAAGCATGTAAATGCAAGGAGATAAATAGGTACCACCATAAAAAAAAAGGAAGGTAAAACAGTGTTTCCTTCCAGCCATGCCGGCCATGTGGCCATGGACTTGCACAACACGGGCTCTTCAGCTTGAATACAGAGATGGGCACCGCCCCTAGAGTTGGACACGACAAGCACACATATGGGGGCGGGGAATTTACCTTTTTACCTTTAAAAATATTATAACATTAAGTTTCCTGAAGCTGAAGTTGCTCCCACCCCAATCAGATGTCACTCATCCTCCCTTTTCATTCCTCTTTTTACTCTCACCTCCTGGGAAACTGCTAAACATTTTGCCAAGACCCTTTGGCACAGGCAGAAGAGAGTTTTGCCAAGGGGTATTTATGCTTCCCCTCAGTTCAGCCGCCATTAGTAGCAACAGAAAGTGGAGTTTTACAGCTCTCTGCCAGAGTTTATGCAGTTGAACCTTGCCTGCTTTTGCATGCCAGACTTGAAGTGCTACCGTTAACCTGCATAGTTTGACTCTTTTAGAGAAGGAGGTGGCATTTCAAAGGTTATCGCCAGAGAATTTTTAATTAATTTCCCAGAATCGTAAAGGCGGGAGGCTGGATAATAAAGCTATATTGGGAAGGGTCCTCTGGATGCGCCTTCACTAATGGAGCCCCTCAGGGGTGTTGCTGCAGAGCACCGAAGAAGCAGACCTTTTAGATCCTCCCTTCAAGGACGGCCAAGACCTGGCCGAGTGGGAGGGGGAGCAGGGCCCTTCCTGACTGCCCAGGGTTGGGCTGCATTTTGGGCACCATTTCATTTCCTGACACCTTTATTTATGGCATGGATTACCCGGCTTTACCATGAAAAGGTAGCGGCCAAGAGGGCCTTGAGAAGCTTTGGACCAAACGACATCTTCCCCCGCCTCCCTCCAGTTTGAATGTGAACCGATTATCTTGCTTTCTTTGCTTTGGTCACTCAAAGGTGGCTTCCTTTCGGATCTCAGACCGGGCAGATGTGAGGAATCCAACTGATGTGAAGAAAGAGCAGCAGCTGTGGCACCCCTTGAACTCCCAGAAACCTTCACCACCATCTGTGCTGGGGCAGGGGTTCCAGTCTTGCAGTCAAAAAGCACCTGGGTCCCCCGTGATCGGGAACCATTGACACAGACGAATGCCCGCAGAGGTCAGCCTGAAGTTCCCCAAGGTGCTGCTCTTGGCTGGGGTGACGGCTCTGCTCACAGACAGCCTTCAACTAGAGGGGGCTCCTTCCTGGTCAAAGGAGAACTTTGACTTCTGGCCACAGCACTTCTGCCCACCCCTGGGGAGGAGAGCGTTATCCAAAGGCCCATGACTTATCAGCATAAGGAGGTGGAGAAGGTGGGAGCAACTGCTGAAGCAGCCAGAATTAGCATCGTTGGAAGTTTGCTTCCTCTGCCACGTGTTTTGTGATGGAAGACCCTCCGTAGGTGGTGCCAACCCCTTTGGGAAGTGCACTGGACCCGCCTCTTGAGGGTCCACCATGGTTTTGGCACAGCCGTCCAAATGCTGTTGCCACCAAAATAAGAACAGGCTTCCAACCCAGGTTTTTCATGCTTATAAAAGAGGGCCTCTGCATTGTCCTCCGAGGCCTGTCGGTTGGCTAAAAACAAGCAAAAGTCCCACTTTTCAAAGTCTGTTTCCTCTTCCCTTGGCTTTTTGTGAGCTGAGGTGAAAGAGGGGTACCCCGGGGTCTAAGACCGCTTTCCCGCCGGAGCAAAGGAGTTGAAAGATCACGCCAGAGAACGAAGTTCGAGGAAAAAGCTTCACTTCTCTGCAGAGTGGAACTCAGACAAATCTCTTTGTCAAGCTGAGCCCGCAGGCTTACGAGTGAGTGTACAATTTATAGACACAATTTTTCTGTACCTCCTCCCGCAAATCCGGTGAAAATCGGACGTAGCTGCGCGAAGATATCAGCGAAAAACAGTATCAAAGGAAACACATTGTTGAAATTGTTACCACCCACTTCTGTTTCAATTTGCAGTTTACCCAACGCGCGCCCACGCATTGGAAATCATTAATCAAGTTGCGCGGCAGCGCCACCTGTCTGCGGCTTCACGGGAACTGCAGGCAAACAGCGCTGAAGCAGGAAATGTCAAGCGCTCTTTCGATGCATCAAAAGGAAGCCGTTTTCCGCTTGCCCGCTATCTCTGGGGGCCGTGCAGGGTAGAGGAGGGTCGTGACAAATAACCCTGGCCCTCCTGGCCCTGATAACGGCCCTGGGGCAGGAAAACAGGAGACAGATGGCAGGGAGGGAGCGGATGAAAGGGGGCTGAGTGTGCTGAGTGTGCTGCTTTGAGTCACGTATGCATTTGTGTAAGAGGAAATCAAGGGTGAATTAAGGGGCAACGGGATGAACCAGGCTGCAGCCATCTTATGTACGGTGACTGCTTATATTAAAAATTGGCATATTCCCTTCATACCCCCTCCTCTTGTTGTGGGCACTCGATAGAGCTGCCCACCTTAACAGCCTCATAGTCTTGCAGCAATGCTATGAGCTTGGGACCTGTTGTTCTGTCTACAATTCTAGCAATCACAGACTGTATAACTCGCAATAAACATGGAATACATATTATAAAGAATAAAAGCATACATAATGGAGCAATCAAAGAACCTGCTATTGTTTTCAACCATGTTTGAGGCATCAAATCATTCAACCATTGCATTTGCAAGCCTTTCCACTCCTGAGCTGGATTAAAAGTGATCTGTCGAATTTCTGTGGCAAGCTGGGTGACAACCTTTCCTACTGGATCAATTTTCAGACAACAGTTAGTCAGATTCAATTTTCCACATACTCCATTCTCAGCAGCGAGGAGATAATCCAATGCTAATCTGTTTTGATAAACAGCTGTTCTTATTTGATCTGTCACTGCTGCTATGGCTGTAAGTGCAGAAGTGATGCGTTGACCTGCCAAGTCCAGAACTGCCTGTAATCTGATAATCCTGTTCAGCATATAAATAGGAGTGCGATAACCCCAGGAGCCATCTGTGGCCCAACTAGCAGGTCCATAAACGCAGACAATCCTTTCAGAGGTCCAAATGTCTCCCTCATATTCCTCTGGGTTCTTGCAGGCAAAGACTGAGAAAGGAGTGTCATCACGCTTTCTCCTGTTTAAAGGCCCATATATTGGAGCAGCCAAGTATTGCTGGGTCTGTATTGGAATTAGAAAGAATGAGGGTTTTATGAACCCCAACACACATGAGCCAGACCATGACTTGGGCAGGAATTCGTAAGCCATGTTGCCACAGACCCAGTACATGTTCACTGGGGCCATCCACACACCTGAAGCTGCTGAATACAAGTGAGGCAATAGTGTGACATTAAACTTCTCTGGCTGTGGGGCATTGGAGGGTGAGGTCCAAACTCCATCTTCCCAGGTACCTATGCAGGTCAAAATGCCCACAGGCACAGTACCATTCTTAGAGAAGCAGACATGACCAACTAACTTTGATGTGATGGTCCATGTCATATTCTGGGACTGGACTCTCTTGGTGACATTGCCCATCCTTGACATGTTATTATATAATTGGGGAGGGATTTCCATGGCTTCCCAAGGCCAGTCCTCAGCAATGTTCATGCCTCCACAAACATAGCAATTAGAAACACCCAATTCAGTGGCTATAGATTGTGCCATTTCCAGAAAGAGATTCTTAGCATGCTGAGGAATTTCAAAGGGACTTTCCTTCAGCTTCTCAATGGCATTCTCCACTGACCACGTGTGGCTCTTTTTCTGGCCTTCCCTCTCCTCCTCACGAGTAATTGTCAAGTAGGTGAGAGGATCCTTCCCAGGCCCATCGATCCCAAACCCATAAACCTGGATCTGGGGGTGTGCCTCACTGATGACAAGGCTGACACGATTTCCCCCTACTCTTCTGAACTGTGACAAGTGTGCACATCCTGGATACCCTCCTGCAGTGTGTGAACAAACGCAACCCCATCCTTGGCATATCCTGTTTGATCCACAGGGATCCCAAACTTCTGGGTTTCCTGCTCTGGCACCTTCATGGGGGTAGCACAAATACTTATCGCTGGACTTGTAAGCATTGACCCAACTGGCTGATCCACAGCGAATGCCTAGGCCCTTTCCTAGGGCGTCACAGGCATCAAACCAAATCACTGCTCTTCTGCCACTATTTTTCAGGACAGTGGTGGAGTTTATGTAGAAGAGAGACCCACCACCCTCAGGATTGTCTCTCCTGGGCACCTTTGTTCTTGGCAATCCTGCCCAAATGGTATATCTATACCTGTGAGGGATTTCAGGCTTGTAACAAAGGAATTCTCCAGACAAGGTTTCACAGATGTGATACATCTTGTCCTGGTTAAGACATGTGGATCCTGGCTGGGGACATTCAATGGGGCGCTGAGTGTAGTATACTAATGTATTGACCACTTTGCTCCCTTGAGTGGCTGCAACTATGCAAGGCTTGCATCCCTCTAGCTCCTCTTGGGCTATTGCTGAACACAGAGGCATAATAAACAAACAAATAATAATAAAAGCCACTAACCTAAACATCCTAGCAACCTTTTGCATCCTAATAACACCAATTAATAACATATATGATAAGCAATCAAAGATAAAACAGGCTAGATACAGTTTAAGGCAACTTTTCCCAAAAGCGCTAAGGCTCCTTTAAGGCTTTTGACAGCTAGCGGCGGTTTGACAGTAGTTTGACAGCAGTTTGACAGCTAGCAGCAGTTTGACAGTTCTTCGAACGCTGGATGACAGGTCGCTTCGACTGCTGCTGCGCTACCGCAGATCGGCTCTTGTTGCGGCAATGCATTCTAGCGCTTAAGGAAAGGCTGTTTAAGGCTTGATTAAGGCAGGAAACAAGCGAATAAGCACAGTCTCGAACTGAATGAAGGTTAGTCTCGTTTTCTACTAAAGCAAGTCTGCTCTGCCTTGGCTGAAAAATCTCTATCCCTCCTCTTGTTTTGGAGGGCAAATTTAAAGGCAGAATGTTCAAAAGCTGCAAAAGGGGAGTCAATTCTTTAAAGGAAACACTTCAAATGCCTATGCAAGGGAAAGACCAAGATTTTACTTTGGCTCCCCACTGTCCAGAGTCACCTTTTTGAAGACTAGTTTCAGATCATCACCCGGACTGGGCTGGACTGTCCATTCTTCTTCCTCCTCTTCTGAAGCTGCCTTCTTCACACGGGTGTAATGAATCCAAGACTTCACTTCGGCCACTTTGACAGCTGTCGGGGTTGCCAGTAACACCACGAATGGACCCTTCCAGCGGGGGCGCAGGGGCTGTTGGTCCCAGTCCTTGACCCAGACCGAATCTCCTGGCTCGAATTGATGAAGGGGCTCTTGGAGAACCACTGGTAGCCGGTTAAGCACCCATCTATGTAAAAGAGAAAGAGAGCGGCCAAGCATCTGGAGATATTTAGCATGCGTTACAGAAGCTATACCCTCTGGACGTATTCCATATGAAATTGGGATGGGTCTGCCATACACAAGCTCAAAGGGTGAGATGCCTGTCTTGCTAGAGGGGGTGGTTCTGCATCTAAAAAGGGCAATGGGCAGCATTTCTACCCAACTCCTGCCAGTCTCTTGAGTAAGTTTTGACAGGTGGCCCTTTAAAGTCCTGTTCATTCTCTCAACACGACCTGAGCTCTGGGGCCGGTATGCCGTATGCAGGTTCCATTTAATGTTTAAAGCCTTAACAAGACCTTGGAGCACCTGATGAATGAAGCTTGGCCCGTTGTCGGAGGAAAATGAGCGAGGTATCCCATGGGCCGGCAGATGGTGTCTTAAAAGGACCCTAACCACTTCACTTGCCCTTTCAGTCTTGGTTGGGAAGGCTTCAGGCCATCCCGAAAAAGTACACACTAATACAAGCATGTAGCGATACAGTCCACATCTAGGTAGTTCTGTGAAGTCTATTTGCATGTCTTCAAAGGGTTCCTTCCCAGAGTACTGAATTCCTGGGGGTGGCAGGTGCCCTGCCCTTGGGTTATTCCTCTGGCAGAGGACACACCTGCGGGACATATTTGAAGCCAGCTGGCGTAATCTAGCTATATATAAATAGGGACTCAGGTGTCGATAAGCCACTTCTGGTCCTTGATGTGTACTTTCGTGGTGACTTTGAACCACCAGCCGTGCCATGCTTTCTGGCACCCACAACTGTCCACTGGGCAATTTGTACCATCCCTCTGGAGTCTTGTCAAGTCCCTCATCCGCTGCAAACTTTTCCTCTGCTGATGAATACTGAGGCAAAGTTGGGGGAAGAATGTCAATTGGAATGAGACTCAATTGCATGTCACTACGTGTGTCACCCTGTCCCTGGGCTGCTTGCTTGGCAATCCGATCTGCCAACCTATTTCCTCTTGCTTCCAGGGAGGGACCCACTTTATGGCCATGGCAGTGAATTACTGCTACTTCCTTTGGCAGCCATACAGCATCCAAAAGTTTCAGTAAAACTTCAGGGTGTGCCACAGGAGATCCCTCAGAAGAAAGGAGCCCCCTCTCTTTCCAAAGCGCCCCATGGGCATGCAATGTCAAGAAGGCATATTTAGAATCAGTGTAAATGTTGATCTTCTCCCCTTCTGATAACTCAAGTGCTCTAGTAAGGGCTATCAGTTCTGCCAACTGAGCTGACGTATTTGGGGGTAGCTGCTTAGATTCGATTACTGTATCCTCTAGTTCCACAATGGCATATCCTGCCTGCCTTTTCCCATTGATAACTGAGCTGCTGCCATCCACAAACCAGGATCTCCACTGTGGGTGGGGAGTGTCACGTAAGTCTGGACGTGATGAATAGGTTTCATCCATGACTTGAATACAGTCGTGGGAGGCTGATTGATCACTGATTGGCAAAAGGGTTGCTGGGTTCAAACCCTCTGTGGTTTGAAACGTAAGACCCGATCTTGAAAACAGCTTTTGGCACTTTGTCATGGCAGCCTGAGATAGGTGATAGCCTCCCTTGGCGTCCAATAGGGGCAAGATGGCGTGTTTGGTCACACAGACTGTGGCTTGTCCGAAAGTGAATTTATCTGCCTTCTTTAAGAGGGCAGCCAAAGCCACCACACCTCGCATGCAAGGGGGAAGTCCCCTCTCTGTTGGGCTCAAAGTCTCTGACAGGTAAGCCACAGGTTGCTGCCAACTCCCCAGCTTCTGGCACAAAACTCCCTTGGCAATGCCTTGCTCCTCATCCACGTATAAGCTGAACGATTTGGACGGGTTTGGAAGACCCAAGGCGGGTGCAGTGATTAAAGCCTGTTTGATTGCTTTAAAGCTCTCCTTTTGGTCAGGTCCCCAAATGAATTCATCAGTCTCCTTGCCTCTTAAAGCCATATTCAAGGGTTTTGCTAGAAGACTGAAGCTGGGAATCCAAATTCTACAGAACCCAGCTGCCCCTAAGAAGCCTCTAAGCTCTCTTCTGTTCTTGGGCTCAGGAATTTGGATAATTGATTGTTTCCTTTCATCGCGCAATTGACGCTTATGCTGCGAAATGTCAAAGCCTAAATAGTGCACAGTCTTTTGACAGATCTGAGCCTTTTTTCTGGTTACTCTGTAGCCTGCTGCTGCTAGATGATTCAGTAAATCAACTGTAAGCTGCTCACATTCCTCTCTGGTTGGCGCCCCAGCCAAAATATCATCAACATATTGGAGAATTATTTGCCCTGGCTTCCTAGGGAAACTTGCCAGGTCCGATGCCAAGGTAGAACCGAACAAAGTTGCCGAATTTTGAAATCCTTGTGGCAATCTCGTGGGCTGGAATTGGACTTTTGTGCCTGTTCTAGGGTCTTCCCATTGAAAAGCAAAAACTGGCTGACTCTGGGGGGCTAGCCTGCAGCAGAAATAGGCATCTTTTAAGTCTAAAACGGTGAAATATGCAGCTTCCGGTGGGACCAATGAGAGAATAGTATAAGGGCTAGGTACGTTCTGATGGAGGGGCACGACTGCCTCGTTAACCAATCTCAAGTCCTGAACTGGGCAGTAACTCCCATCTGGCTTCAAAATTGGGAGAAGGGGCGTGTTCCATTGTGATTGACAGGGGACCAGAATGCCATAGTCTATCAGTCTCTTAAGGTGGACCCAAATGCCTTCCGCTGCCTTTCTTCCTATTGGGTATTGGGGAATTGATACTGGCCCTGCAAATGGTTTAAGTTGCACCACAATAGGAGGAATATTCCGTGCCATGCCTGGTGGGTTGCCTTCAGCCCATGCCTCAGGGTCAACCTTGTCCAGAAAGTCTTGGGATAACTGGGCTGGTTCTTCCTGGACCATCATTAATCGCCATCTCTCCCTTAAGGGGTATTCCAAACACAACTCTCCTTCTAGCTCTCCATTTTCCGTGGTCATGTGGATTTCTCCCTTGGGAGTGAAGTTAATCTGGGCCCCCAATTTAAACAGCAAATCCCTGCCCATCAAAGGGACTGGGCAGTCGGGCATATGCAGGAACTTATGTTGAACTATCTGCCCTCCTAGTTTGCAGGTGACTGGTTGCATGAAATAGGCGCGCTGTGCCTTTCCTGTAGCTCCCATGACACTGATTGAAAGGTTCCGATCGAGGGGTTTGACTAGCTGGGGAATAACTGAATGGCTTGCTCCCGTATCCACAAGAAATTGCACTGATTTATTCCCCGCTTGCATCGTAATCAGGGGCTCTCGGGAGCCAGAGCCCTTTTCCTGTCAATACTGACTGTCTTCCTCCAGAGCCATCACGTTTTGGTAAGGTGGGGTCCATGCTGGTCCCTGTCCTCTTTGGGGGGCTTGCTGCACTTGACTTGGCTGTGCTGAGGCTTGACTATTTGGCTGGAATTGCCCTCCTTGTCCTCGGTTTCCCTGGAAGTTCCCTTGCTGTGCGAAATTAAAGGGACCTCGCTGCTGGAATTGATTGTAGCCAGGGGCTTGTGGCTGCCAGGAGTGCCTTGGACCCTGATTGAAGCTTCCCCTCCCCTGGTTTTCGGGGTTCAGGTAACAATCCTTGCGCCAATGTCCTATTTGGCCACAGAGAGCACATTGATTTCTCATTAATGGCCCTCGTGTGCCCCCTGAAGCATTGAATTTGCGGGGGTCGGAAACCTGATTCAGTGCCATGACTTTCCTGGCTGGCACCTTGCTTTTTGGGGTGCTCTGATCTTCCTCCCTATTATTGAACTTTGTCTGGGCAAGCTGGAGCATCCACTGCAAAGATTGGCCCATAAAATTCACCTCTTTTTGGATTCTTTTTCGTATATCCGGGGCACTCTGTGCAACGAAAACAGTTTTAACTATACTCTCCATAGCAGGGTCCTCTGGATTAATTGGAGTGTACCTTCTAAATGCTTGATATAACCTGTCCAGATAAGCGCCTGGTGATTCATCAGCCTTCTGAACAACGTCATTCAACCTTGCCATGTTAATTTTCTTCCTGCCAGCAGCCTTGATGCCCTGTAAGATGGCAGCATGGTAATTTCTTAGAGCTGTGCGCCCTGCATCTGAGTTATAGTCCCAATCGGGTGGAGTAGTGGTAGGAACTGCTGCTTCTGCCTGTGCCTGATTGTCCCCCATTGCTACCCTAGATTTTCTAGCCTCCTCGAAAATCTTCCGGGTTTCCTCTGAGTTAAATAGCCCCTTAACCAAGTGTTGAATGTCCTCAAATGTGGGCATGTACACATTGAAAATACTGGACATTGTTTCAAAAACCTTATCTGGATCCTCCTCCAAGCTTGGAAGAGTGTTCTTCCAGTTGATTATATCGGAAGAGGTAAAAGGGAGATGCTGCATAGTGAATGTTCTTGGTTGATTCGGAACCACTGGGTCATACACACGCCTTAGGGGCATCACTTTTGCCTGCTCTTCAATCTTCCTCTGCTCAATGAAATTCTCATGCTTCCTGGCTGCATCATACGCCCTTAAAAGGTATCTCTGCCTCTTTGCCCAGTGTCTCTCTCCTGCAGCTTCCAAGGCATAATTTCCCACCTCCATCACAGATTCCTTGTATTTCTTTATTAATTCTGCTACTCTTTGGTAGTCATCTTCGCCCCATTCCTCATTTCCTCTCAGTCTGTAACGGAATTCTTCCTCAGTCTCCTCCTCCTCCTCTTCATCCCCATCCTTTCTGCCTCTCTCTCTGGGCTTGCTTCTTTCCTTGGGGATCACATCTGAGGGTCCTGGCTGAGGGGATTCCTCATCTTTGGGGGGACCACCTCCTCCTGCTCCTGCTGCGGGGAGTTGAGCTGGAGGTTGTGCAGGGGGTGCTGCTGGATTCCCAAGGGGAGCTGCTGCATAGGGAGGCGGGGGCGCAAGGACATCATAATCCTCTGGATGGGTCTCTAAAACGGGTCCCTTTTTCTTTAGAGCTAGCAGCTTTGCCTGCGGGGGTAACTCTCTGCAGGATTGGATCCAGGAAGGATTTCTCTTTACGTTCGCCTTCCAGACTTCAATGTAGGGAATTTGTTCAGGATGATTTTTAAGGATTTTCAGCCACAGCTGCCTAATGATTACTTCACTAAATGAACCCTCTGGGGGCCAACCCTCCTGAAGAAGGGGCCACTCAATTTGACATAGAGTTTGCATTCTTTCCGATCTTAGTTTGATGCCAAAGTCAAAGTTTCTTATTGCTGCATGCCAATTCAAAAGGAAACAGTCCAAGGGGGTTGCTGGCTTGCTTGCTTTCTGCCCCATGGTTTTTATTTCCTGATCTTAAGGGTGTTTCTAGAGACTACCCGCACACTGTTGCGTGACTCGCACCTAAAAGTATTCACACAAGCACACACACACTTGATTCTGACACCGACTCCGGAGGTCGCCCCCCAAGAGAACTGCGGATGTCCACACACGCTCGGTCAAAGAGGCTAGCTACGCCCCCACCTTCCACTCTCTCACAGATTCACTGAGTCAACGCAACCTCTCAAATCACCCACAATTTCCCAAACTTCCCAACCTAACTAGTGCCCAATGCCTACCCCAAATCTTATTAATCTCTAACTAAAACATCAACAACCAAAATTGCTTCCTTTCCACCACACTCCAAGAGGGTCTCCCGCCCCTCACTCAACTCCTGAGGAGTCAGAGCACAGCTCTCCTCCCCTTCAAACCCAAAATCACCACTTTACCAACCCTTTACACACGAGGAGGTCACCTCCCACCTTCAGGGATCCCAGAGACACTCTTCTTCCCCCCACGGACCGGTCCCAAACCTTACCAAATCGTCTTCAAAGCTCTTCCCCCAGCCGGCAGCTATCGATTTTTCCTCTCGAGCGGTCCGTCTCCGCCTCCACGCCGTGAGAGAGTCCCCCCCTCTAAAAATGGAGGGTGCGCGCTTGGAAGTCTCCGCAAAACGCCAGGCTGTTCGGCTCCCGCTCGATCTGGCCTCCCTGCTCAAAAGGAAGGGGGGTATCCCGGACGAGCCCCCAGAATGAAAGAGGGGTACCCCGGGGTCTAAGACCGCTTTCCCGCCGGAGCAAAGGAGTTGAAAGATCACGCCAGAGAACGAAGTTCGAGGAAAAAGCTTCACTTCTCTGCAGAGTGGAACTCAGACAAATCTCTTTGTCAAGCTGAGCCCGCAGGCTTACGAGTGAGTGTACAATTTATAGACACAATTTTTCTGTACCTCCTCCCGCAAATCCGGTGAAAATCGGACGTAGCTGCGCAAAGATATCAGTGAAAAACAGTATCAAAGGAAACACATTGTTGAAATTGTTACCACCCACTTCTGTTTCAATTTGCAGTTTACCCAACGCGCGCCCACGCATTGGAAATCATTAATCAAGTTGCGCGGCAGCGCCACCTGTCTGCGGCTTCACGGGAACTGCAGGCAAACAGCGCTGAAGCAGGAAATGTCAAGCGCTCTTTCGATGCATCGAAAGGAAGCCGTTTTCCGCTTGCCCGCTATCTCTGGGGGCCGTGCAGGGTAGAGGAGGGTCGTGACAAATAACCCTGGCCCTCCTGGCCCTGATAACGGCCCTGGGGCAGGAAAACAGGAGACAGATGGCAGGGAGGGAGCGGATGAAAGGGGGCTGAGTGTGCTGAGTGTGCTGCTTTGAGTCACGTATGCATTTGTGTAAGAGGAAATCAAGGGTGAATTAAGGGGCAACGGGATGAACCAGGCTGCAGCCATCTTATGTACGGTGACTGCTTATATTAAAAATTGGCATATTCCCTTCAGAGGAAGACTAGCCAGGAACCAGAAGCAAGTTCAGCACTGGATAAGTTTTAAAAGATCAGTTGGACATCTCCTTTTTCAATCTGGAAGAGGTTTAACATTGAGCAACAAGTGTGGCCCCTCTCCTGAGGAGACACCTGGTGATGAGGCCAGCTACTTCAGGGCAAGAGTGGGCGCTGGGCCCGTCAGCTGCTGCCCTTTCCTGCCCTGCCCCCATCCAGCCCCCCCCCCCGAGAAGTGTGCCGTGTGCAAGGGCCGCGCTCTCTCCCGTGCTGTCCGGCTGGCTGAAGAAGGGCCAGACAGATTGCTGCCACCCCCTCCTGCTGCCGCCACCGCCGCCTGCCTGTGGGACAGTCAGAACAAATTCCCTGTGACAGGTAGGGAAGGCTTGGACACTGCTCTCTTACCACTTCCTGAGCGCCTGCTGCATCCTGAGAGAGCGAGCAGGGCTTGGCTGTCTGGGTGAAGATGTGCAGCCAAGGCATATGGAAGAGGGGATGCAGGAGACTGAGGCACAACAGAGGCAGGAAGAAGCAACCCATGGGGTGATGGTGGTGGTGGGGATGAGGCACTGATCCATGGGGCACCGATCATCACCAGAGCTCAGACTGGAACAAAGTGGGAAGGCCTGTTGTCCCTTCTCATCCCTCTGCCCCTCCTGCCTCTTCCAGGCTGAGGAATGCAGGGGTGCAGGAAGCTGCTTTTAAATGAGCTGGAGCCTTGCTCCCTTCAGGGGCACTCCAGGACTTCAGCCAGGCCTCTCCTCCTAGCCCTGCTGGTGGGTCCCAGGGACCCCATGTGGTTTCTTCTTCGGGTGCTAGCCCAGCTGAAAAGTGCCTGGAAAACCAGGCGAGCGCAGGATGTGCTCAGAGAGGCACGAGCCTGTCACAGCCAGGTTCAAATGCTCAGGAGGAAAAACAAGTCCTGGCTTGCCTTGATTCAGTAGGATCAACTGGCACGTGAGCTCCAGGAGAGTCAAGTTCTGTTTTACAGCACCTACAGTATATCAGACAGAGCCCAGGAAGGAAACAAGAGGCATTTGGGCACTGGTAGAACTCCACCCAGCATGCCTTAGGTGCAGGATCATGCCAAGCTGGAGGGGAAAATTCACAGTTAAAATTCAATTAAAATTCCACCTTTAATTTTCTTCTAATTGGATTTTGATGGAAATGTTTTAAAATAGTAAAGGTATTGAAGAAGGTTAACAGAATTGTCTATTATCAGGTGTTCCACTTTGTTTTGCAGCAGTAACAGCTGCAGCAGCAGCAGCAAAAGTCATCAGTCAAAAGCACAAACTACTTTCCTGCTGGTGGGTCTTCTGGACCAAAGGCAGGGTGGGAAGCCCTTCCCTGAATTTCTGGAGAGACAGCCTTGTACGCGTATATTGAGGTCAATGTTTAAATTATTAACCTCACAATTTACATGGGGAAAGGTGAGGATTTAACAGACCTTAGGGGAGATATTATGATGTGGATTGTTATGGCATCAAGTTTCCTTTTGACCAGTCCCAACAGCAATGGGATTGAAAAAAAGCACAAACCTCTTTCACATTAAGCTGGATAGGATGGTGTCTCTTGTGCATGTGGGAGCTGCCAGTCTGACTACTCAGGGGTGGGGGAAGACTCCAGTTTTTCACTCCCTTGAACATAAAATTTTCAATATCAGTCTGCACAACCATTTTGCATCACAACAACATTTCTGCATGGAAAACCAAATAAAACAGGCCTATGCATGGAGACACCCATCCCATGTGTTCAAATGCAGAAACAGTCTCAGTAAAAGCTTCCTGGAGGAAACCTCCTCAGTTACACATAATGCTCACTTTGCTCTCATTTCCTCTCAAGGAAAGCTTCCAACGGTTCCACCTTGGAGATGGGCTCTGCAGACCCTAACCCGAGAAGCAGGCTTGGTTCTCCTTAGAAGGGGTTGCTCTATTTCATCAGCTCACAGCGCCCATCTCTTGGACGCTGTGGGCCCCGACGGCAGAAGAGGCAAAACGGGCCCCTGGGCCAAGGGCGGGACCACTACGAGCACGGCCACGGAAGAAGTGGCCTTCATGGGGGGGGCATGGCTCAGATGCACGGAACTGGGGTGGGCATAACTGTGGTGTTCTTCATCAGGCCTTTCCTTGCCCAGGGGCTTCTTCTTAGGCTCCAGGGATGGAGAGTTTCCTTGATATCAGCAGAAAGGAGGGAGGAACAGAGGAAAGGAGGAAGGACATACACACACCTGAGTGGACATTGATTCACACCATGGAGCTTGCTTCAAAAGGACCTGTGTTTTGTTGCCTTTCTGGTCCAACTAGATCTATCCTCCTAAATGGCTAGGGGCTTGTTTGCATGCTGGTTTGGGAGCTGCCTGCATTGGGCTCGATAGGCTTGCGAGGAGGTCTAGTGAGCCATTTGGTGCATCCTTCATGCCCAAATGGCAAGGAACCTTGTTCTGCAGTGGCCAATTTGCCTATACCATTGTGAAGTGGATTATGAAGGGGGACACTTCAAGATATTGGCTGCATAGTCAGGTGCAGTAGATTCAAAGCTGTTCCCATTCTCTCAATACAGATCAGCTGGGTTTAGGAATTTCCAAGGGGAGGGGGGAAGCCACTCTGGAGAACTTTTGGTCCCATCAGAGGGACAGCACACTTCCCACAACAAAATGGGAAGACAGGATACAACAGGGGCTCTTCTTCTGGACTCCCTCACCCCACACAAATCTATTGAATAAACCTCCCGTTTGCTGCTTGTATTTACTTGCTCTGGATTGTGTGCTGCCTGGGGCCAGAGGGCTGGTAACAGAGCTGGATAGCATCTGTCCTGCACCCCCTTACCTGCAGAAGGCCACAGCCTCTGACCTCATCCTGGCTCATATGCCAACTGCTCCAGCAGCGAGGGGGGGGGGAGGTGGAGGTGGTGGAGGAGGTAGACTTTGTTTGTTTCCTCTCCTCTCAATCTAGGCCAAGAAGTGCTGCTAGTCAGGCCCAGCATGAGCTGAGAGATCCAAGCAGATGACAGGATATGGTTTAGAGGAAACTCCATTGGCCACAGAGTCTGGAAGATGCTGTGCAGAACCAGGGAGTTAACTGCAAAAGAGTTGGCCTCAAAAACTTGTCCAATTTCATTTTTAAATCCTTCCAGTGGAGGTGAAACTGTCTTGGATCTGTAGATTATTTTAGCCCAGGAGGGCTTAGTAACAGACATCAAAATAAATGAATTGTGACAGACACTTCCAGGAGTCTTCAAGATGGGCTGTGCGCACTCAGCGCCTGTTGACCGTCACCCACTGCAAGGGAGGACATTCAGAGGATGATCTGGATGTTACAGGAAGAGATGTGTCTGGAGTCAGTGATCAGAAGACATGATTATGCAGAGGGTTACAGCTCCCCCTTGATTTTGTCAGGTTAAAAATAGGGGTCGAGAGAGATGTGGTTGGAGTTTCTCACAGGGGAAAACAAACAAGCAAACCCTTGCCTTGGAAACCTGGTTCAGATCAAAAGCTGAGCCGACAGGTCTGCTAACCTCTTCAGCTCTCATCAGCATCTAGGCCAACTTGCCTTTTGTTTCAGACTGACCATACACTTGACTTTGGTCAGAGATCCTGGCTCTGGCCCCTTCCCTTCTCCTCACAGCCTTCTCCCTAGGAAACATTTGTTTTCAATCTGCACACACATCATTCTCTCCCCCCTCCCTCTAGATGAGCTCTGATTCTATCCCTTTATTATCTTTTTTGGGTCTTGTTGATTTGTTCCCTCTTGGGGCTACACTTCTTTCATTTCACTTCACTAGGAAAGTTGGCCAGTGAAACTTAATTGGCAAATCTTTTCCCTAGCTCCCTCCCTCCCTCCCTGCTTGCATGGAGGCATAAGGCAAATCCAGGAGCCGGGAGCCGAGGGAAGCAACGGCGGCCCTTTTCTCCTTTTCTCCTCCGGCGAAAGCGCGGCTGCCCAGAAGACAGACCGCTCCCTCCTTGTCGCCGCCGCCGCCGCCGCCCTCCGTGACACAGATGGGGCGCCCGCCCCGCCCGCGGGGGCTCCAAGCGCGCCGCTCACCACCGCTGGCCCCGACCCGGTCGCGCCTTTCTCAGGCGCAGCGGCGAGCGACACGCCTGCCCCCCCCCGGGTGAGGAGGGGCGGCGGGCAGCCCCCCCGCCTCGGACAGCGGTCGCCTTCGCCCTCGCTGCTGTCTGGCGCTCCTCCCCAAAGGGCGCGCGTGGTCCTTCACGCCCTCCGGGAAAGTCTCTCCCCCGCTCGGCCAACCCCGCAGGCGTGGTGGGATTCGTCCCCGGAAAAGGATAAAGGCCCCGCCGGGGCAGCCTGCGTGGCCCCTCGCGCCTTTTCGGGAGAGACCACCCCAAGCGGGTCGCGCTGTCTGTCTGCCCCCCCCGCCCCCCCCCACCCGGGGCGGGGGGCTTTAGTCCCCGGGGCCTCCGCATCCACCCCCCCCCCAACACCATCACGCACACGACGGCCCTGTAACAGGCAGGAAGGCTTCACTGCAAGGGTCCCAAAGGAAAGGGAGGGGATGCGGCTGTTTTCTGCATCACCTTTTGCCGCTCTCTCCTCACTGGCACGAAGCAACAGCAGTAGCAGCCTGTGCATATTTTAATTCCGCCTCTGTTCCAGAGCAGCGGCGTCTCTTTTTCTCTCCCTCCGCAACTTCTGCCGAGTAAGTTGCATGTGACAGGGGCCACTTAATATGCAGCGGAGAAAGAGTGCTACAAAGAAAATAAGATAACGTGGGAACTGGGAATGTTGAAAATTCATTTTTCGTGGTTAGAGGGTCTTTTTCCTATAGTTCAGTTATTCAAATTAGCTTTGGTTTGTAACTGCCGTTTAAGCAACAAAGACTTAAAGGAACCCTGCAGAACAATCCCAGCTCCCTGTGAAGTACTGTGTAAAATCCAAAGTACTTCACCCAGCGCAACAAGGGCAACATTCCAGTGAAAGAAGCAGAGAAAGAGGTAAACTTAGGTCCCTCTCATGCCACCTGAAGCCACCTTTGTCTCCCTGGATGGAAAGGGCAGGGCTTGATCTTAAAAAGGAGCCCAAATCCTTGCAGATTTGTACTTGACTGTTGTTTCCTAAATTAAAATACTTAAAATTATTTTTAACTGCATCAAGCTGCTAGATGTATCATGTGGAGTGAGAATTTCCTTCTAAGCCTCCAGCTGAAAGGACCTCTTTTAACCGTGGGTCCTCTTTCCCCTTGCAGAGAAGAAGCCAAGGGCCCCACCTTCATGTGCCTGGTGCCAGCCTTAAGGCCTCTCTGTCCAGCTGTGCTGGGCTGCCTGTGGCCCTCTAAATGTTCTCTGTGGCCTGATAGAGTAGAGGGGCATCAGGGTCACCCTGTTTTCCCCCTCCCTGGCTGCCAGCGCCAGAAGTTCAAATCCCCAAGGTGCCTCCCAGGAGAGGAGGCAGCTGGGATAACTGGGAGGGCGCACATGTGGGAGGGGAGCCAATGGCTATTTGCTTCGTCCCTTGTGTGGCTGTGGGCAGCCAGGGAGTTACTTCTAATGACTCCCAAGAACTCAATGCCTTGATGATCCTGGGAGGGTTGTCATGAGTCAGAGTTGACCTGACAGCACATTGCATCCCTGTTGTTAGAACATAAGAACATAAAAGCATAAGAGCAGCCTTGCTGGAACAGGTCACCATAGCCCATCCAGTCTAGCATTCTGTCTCACACAGTGGCTCACCATTTGCTTCAGGGTATTCCCAAGCAGATGTCTTCACCTGCTTACGATTCCTGGCAAATGGCACTGAAAGATATCCTGCCTATCTCTCCATTGTCTTGTCCTCACCCCCCCCCCCTCTATTTAGCTCTTGAGCCTCTGGGCTGAATGCTTCTCATGCCTGACTGGCTGCTGCAGTGGACGAGTGGCCCCGTTAAGGACCTGACACCCTTGTCCTGGAAGGACCCTAGAGCCCCGCGAGAGCCAGATCTCATCCCTGCCCTCTGCATCACAAAGCAGCAGCTTAGGTGGCCAAGGCTCCTAGGCCTGGTGGGGGAGCTCCCCACTTCAGATGCTGTGGAAACCCATGGAATTATTGCACCACATCACTTTTGCCTGGTAGATGTGTTAGCCAAATGCACCCACATGTGGCCAATGCTGGTATTTATTTCCGAGCACAGGACCAGTGGCTCCAGAAGCCCCAACTGATTTTGCTTGCATTTTTCATTAGAAAGGAAAACGCAAGCAATCCTCTGGGTATATACCTTCTGCTAGTCATTTCTCTCTGATGGATCAGGCAGTGGTGGCAATACCTAAACATCCTGCTGGACACATTTAGTACTTTTCTTTTATTTTAGAGAATATATAATTACGTATGTGCTAGGTATATGGATGAGCTGCACTAAATCAGAGGAACCCCCTCACCACCACCACCACCACCCTCAAAGGAAGATGTAAGACCAACTGAGGAGGTGGAGGTGGTGAGCAGTCTGACTGCATCAGCTGCTGTCTGTTGCCACTGCTGGCTGCCTTCTGCCCTCTGTTCCTTGTGCCCCCCCCCCAAGACATCCTGGTAGGTGTTTGCGGCTGGTGGAAGTTCCCTGTGGGAGCGAACAGTGGTGGGGCTCCTTAGGGGACTTCAAGAAAGGGAAACAGAGGCAGGAGGGGCAGCGCAGGAACTGTCTTTCTCTTCCTACCTAGAAGCTACATGCAAAATGTTCTCAAGTGTCAGAATTACCTAAAACCTGCACCATCCCTAAACAAGCAACTTCTTGTGCAAAGAAGCACCTCTACCAGGTTCATTCCAGAACCTAGCAAAACAGGTGATTTCACCACACGGGACCTCCTGTGGGCTGCACTCAGTGTCTGCTTCCATGGTGCCAAGTTTTAGTGATGCACCAGTGACATTCTGTGGTGACAGGGACTTGGGAGGAGGTCAGAGGAATCGGAGTGATTGAGGCATGAGTTTACCCAGTCAGCTCTAATCCCTGTTGCCCCCTCCTGCTCTCCTGTTCAAGGACTAATTAACTGCCCCCCAAATCTGCTCAGTTTCCAAAATCAGGCATGATCATTAGCATTCAGGGTGGCCTGGTGGAACACCCCCCCTCCCAATGCCACTCTCAGGAAAGGACCCTGAACCCTTGGATTCTCATTCTACTGGCCTGGCTGCCTAGATGGCTGACTGCTTAGCAAGAGGAAGCATTTTCATTGCCACTCATGAGATCACATTTGATATTTGTCAAGTGCAAGATGGGTTGGAGACAGGCAGAAGCATGGTGGAAAGGTGGAGATGGCCTTTTCCTCCAAAGGAAAGCCGAAGCAGCCCTCCTCCGGTGGTGCCTTCACCTCCGGGAGAGGAGTCTCTCTTTCTCCCTCTGGCCTATAGCTCATGGCTCCCCCTGATGCCTGCTCCCTGCAACGCTGCTCCTCCTCCTCCGGGTAGAGCGCTTCTCTCTTTCTGTGAGCCAAAATCAGAAGCCCCTCACATGCCCATCATGACGCCGGAGCTGTTCAGGAGTACAGCTTCCTCAGCAGGGAGAAGAAAAGAGCGACACAGGCCGGGGTGGGGGGTGGGCAGAAGGCAAGCCTGATCTGTTCTGGTTGCCTTGAATTCCAGTGGCCAAGCCTGAAATAGCAACGAAACAAGTTTGGGGAAGAGTTTCCCTTTCAGCCCATGAGGCGAACACTTCCTGCGCAGCTTTGCCACCAAGGCTGACGGGGCCTCACAGACTGCTGCCTCTCCACGTTCTGGGGCAGGTGTCTTTCCACAGACATAGCTCTCTTTCCCGACCTTGCCACCACCCTTGGTAAAACCATGGAAGCAGTAAAAGAACCATTCATACTTTATTTAGTTTGGCTATCCTCCACCAAGCAGAAGGCCTTTATTTACTAACAATACTTATGGACTGCTCAACAGGCAATATCTTTTGGGTTGTTTATAAATGTAAAAACAATTACTAATAATGCCACAATTTTGGAGTAAAAACCAATCAGTTGAAATCATGTAAGAACCAAATAGCAGGCGAAAAGCCCATCACAAAACTTTCGTGGCAAAACGCAAAATGAAAACCCACATCGGGCTGAGGGTCTGTCGAGGGCTGCAGGTCAGCCTGGGGCGTGGAGGTCCCGGAGGCTGGCTGTTCCATGGGAGAGGCTGGCCTGCTGCTCAGGAGGGTTCTTCCCTCGTGGGGAGCCATGGAGAAGAAAAGAACTGCCAGGGATTGTGGAGGGAGAAGCTGAGATGATCTGAGATGTTCTCCAGAGGGCAATCCAGGGGTGCCTGGGCACTGCCGAGGTACAGGCAAAGAGGAGGATGGCACGTGGTCACACGAGGCCCAAGGGAAACACAGCACCCTGAACTCAATTTGGGGCCAGAAGGGTGATGGTGGAGAGCCTTTGGGCTTCCTCCATGATCCCAGAGGCCCCTTTGCTCTGAGAGGCTGAGGACAGCCCAGAATTCCTTCCCATAGCCAGGCTCTGAAGTGACAAAAGGGGACAGTATGGAGTTTCCTGGAGATGCTCAGTGGAGGTACACCCATGCCTGTTTCTGCACACGAACGGTGCCCTTGGGATGTCTAGCGCAGGGGGGAACTAAGCACTGCCTCCCACCCCAGGCTCTCCTGATGGAAAAGACAGAAACCCATGGATAAAGCTAGCTGGGAAATCTGGCTATCAAAGGTGCAGCTATTTCCATTTGAAGGAAACTGGGCCAGGCAATCCAGAGACCCCCAGTCTTCCAAGCAGATCACTAACCTTTGGCTCTCCCCCACCGGGCAGAAGGCCTGTTCCTGGAACAGAAGAGTAACTTGCTGGGCACATCAGAGGTGCGTGTGTATGGGGTGGTGGTCGTGGTGAGTGCAAACCAGTGGCCCTCTAGGGTGGCCTGGACAGAACATCCCTGAACCCTTCCTAGGGCTAACTGAGGTCTGCAGGAGGTGTAGAAGTGTCAAGGAGGTTACGAGGCATGGTGGAAAGAGAGGGCACCAGGGAGCCTGATGGTGAAGGAGATGGCTTGGAGTGGCCAGAACTGACAAAGAGGAGGGTGGCACATGGTCACACGAGGCCCAAGGGATTCAATAATAAATAAGCCCCCTCCCCCCACCGTCCACACCCAGAGAGGAAGGAGGGGAAGAAGGAAGTGCACAACATGGGAATAACACACCCCAGTGTCTGAGGGTGGTGGTCGTTTTCTTCTCCAACATTGCATTTTTTTTTAAAAAAAACATGTTAGATGCATAATTAGGCTACTATTCCTTAGGCATCTTACAAGGCTGGCTTTTGCAGTCTGTGACTGAAATGTCATCTGACAGTTTCTAGGCAGCATTTATGTCCCGTGCATGTGGCTTAATCTGTTAGTAATTAAGGTTGGACTTGATTTGTTTTTTTTAAACAATTTAAAATGATTTGTTTTAAAGAAAAAACACCTACTTCCTCCGCAATCTTTCTTTCCAATGAAAAAGGAAACCAGGTGGAAGAAATGGAGTTTCGATCCTGGCTTCAGGGGTGCTCACGTGCTCCATCCCCTTGCAGGTGGCGTACGCTGCCACGGCGGATCAAGAAGGCTCCTGCCAGGGCAGGTCATCCCTCCTCACGCCTCACATCCTGGATCCCTTCCAGTCTGGATTCAGGCCTCTTCGCGGGACCGAGACTGCCCTGGTCGCTCTGCAGGATGACCTCCTCAGGGAGGCCGACAGGGGGTGTTCCTCCCTGCCGGTCCTCCTTGACCTCTCAGCAGCCTTTGATACCGTCGACCACGGTAACCTTCTGGCCCGGCTCGCTGAGGCGGGAATTGGTGGTCAGGCCTTGGCCTGGGTCCGTTCCTTCCTTGGCGGCTGGACTCAGCGGGTACAGCTGGGGGATCGCTCCCTCGATCTGTGCCTGGAGGCTGTATTGGAATGGACCAGAGATAACCGGCTCAAGCTTAATCCGGAGAAGACGGAGGTTCTGTTCTTCGGGGCGCCCTCGTCTAGGTACAATGGCCCCCTCCCTAGTCTGGGGGGTATTTCCCTCCAGCCTACAGACAGGAGGTCCTGGACTCGGCCCTCTCCCTGGAAGCCCAGGTGACGGCCGTCTCCAGGGCCGCTTTTTTCCACTTCCGCAGGATCGCCCAGATCCGCCAGTACCTTGACGAGTCCTCCCTGAGGACAGTTGTGCAGGCCCTGGTGATCTCTAGGATCAACTATTGCAATGCCCTTGACCCTGGTCCGGAGGTTACAGCGGATGCAAAGTGTGGCGGCCAGGCTGGTGGTGGGTGCTCGTAGGTACGAGCACATCACCCCAGTCCTGGTCCTCCTGCATTGGCTCCCCGTTGTCTTCCGGATCAGGTTCAAGGTCCTGGTTTTGATTTTCAAAGCCCTCCACGGCTTGGGACCAGGGTACCTGGCGGAGCGTATCTCCCAGAGAGCATCCGGTTCCAGACCCACAAGATCATCGCAGGCGCGCTCACTCAGAGTAGCCACACCCAGAGAGGCGCGGAAGACGCTGACGCGAAACCGCGCCTTCTCTGTGGTGGGGCCTTCACTCTGGAATCATCTCCCTTCTGAGCTGCACCTGCTGGAGTCCCTGCCTGCCTTTAAGAGGGCCTTGAAGACCTTCCTCTTTAAAGAGGCCTATGATGACCTTATCAGTTAGGGGTTTTTTTTTCTCCCTCTCTCTCTCCTTCCCCATCCCTATTGATTGCCGCCATCTTGCCCTCCGTTGCTTCTTGCTCGGAGGTTCTCTACTTATTTTATGTGCTTTTAACATTGTTAGCCGCCCAGAGTTCCCGCTAGGGAACATGGGCGGGATATAAGCCTTTAAATAAACAAACAAACAAACAAATAAATAAATAAATACATGTTAAAGCAAGTAGGTGGGGTGGGGTGGGGTGGAGGGTGAGGTATCACTGAAGTGCTAAGAGAGAGTGCCAAAAACAGCAGATGGGGTGACGGGTGGGATGGGGGAAGATTCAGAAGTGGCAGGAAGTCATTGTCAGCTACAGATCCCACCAGGCACAAAATGTGACGGACAGACAGGTGGTGGGGAGCGAGCCTGGGAGCCCGAGCCGTCATGCTGATGCCCAGCCCAAGACAGTGGCCTCCTTGGAACCACCCAGTCAGTCCAGGGCCGCCTCCTCCTCGGAGCCAGTATTCTTCAACCCTGGTTTTCCTTTGGGACCTGAGAGACGGCAACACTTGCCATTTTTACAGAGCCAGCAGCATGTCTCCTCCTGCGAGGCCAAAAGCAGGAACACCAGGAGACGGCCCTTGGGAGGGGAAAGGCTTCCGTTCATGGTGAGATCCCATGGACTGTGACTGGGCTGCCTCCAGATCCAGTCCATGATCCCATTCCTCCCCGAAGGGCTGAGGGATGTCTGAGCCAATTTCCCTCCCACCTCCTGGCATCTCCTCTCCCTCGCAGGCCCTTCCTTCACGGGCCTTCATGAAGGCAGCCTTTGGACTTCACGGCAGCCTTTGCTGTACTTTATAATGGACTCGCACCGCAGGCTTCCCTTCTGCTTCCCTGCCTGTGCTCTTCTTTTCTGATTTTCCTTGGGAAAGAAAACAAGGGCAATCCCTGGTGGAGACTGGTTCCTCAGGAGGCAGCCGAGGGGCCAAGCTGACCTCCAAAGACTGGGACTTCTTAGAAGGTGGGCAGGCTTGTTGTTGTAGAAGAACCCCCCTCCTCCACACACACCCCTGGCAAAGCAAGGGATCCACCACCCATCCCTCCCTGGTCTTCTCCCCTCCCACGCCAGCTTTCACCCCTCTCCACCGCTTGTGCCTCTTGTGACACATGTTTCCCCATCCATCCATGTTCTGTAAAGGGTCAGGGGCGCTGGCCATGTCAGTGCTACTCTCATCGCCCCCAATACACAGACTAACTGAGGATACAAAACACATGGTTCCTACATTTTTTGTGAGATGGGTATAACCTTTGCTCATTGCGACTCCATAATAACTTGCTCATTGATGCTGCTCAGTGCCTGGAGACCTTCCTTCTGTCTCTCCACTGCTGACAGAGGGGATCTGGATGATTCCAAAGTGGTGTGGCTTTCCTGGAGAGTCACACTCCAGGCCCTCCCTTGCCCACCACGTGGCAGTCCCTGAAAATAGTTGTATCCAAGCAGAGATGGGCAACATCGAGTTCCATGTATTGAACATTTTAATGTTATTGCAATTTTTAAAAAATCCATCGCTACTCTGAATTTAGTGCTGTTCAACAGTTTAATTTTTAACCTGGGCTTTTGTTTCAAATCTTGGCAATTGAGAAGCTTCCTTGAGTAATATTTTAATAGTGCATAGAAAAGCAGAGTGCAGAGTAAATATCACAAGAAGTAATAGAGTAAAATAAAGATATTGTTCTAACAACACCATAATGTTGGTTAGGAAACTGTCATCTGGATTAAGGTTCAGGCCTGAACCAGAATCAGACACAGGGCCCCATAAGCATGCAGTTGGTTGCAGAGAGCAGACTTCAGACCAAAGGAATGTTGGAGGCACAAACAACAGGCTACTGCTTAAGATGTGGATTTTGAGCAATACATGTCATGGAGCATCTCCCTTCTTGCAAGGCCAAAGGTCAATGGCTATGCATAGCCCATATACTGGGCAAAACACCTGGATTTCCTAAGGAGCACATAGTTGGGTCAATAAAGGCTTATCAAAGAGAGAGAGGGAGAGAATGAGAGAGAGATTTGCTCCATTCTAGGGCATTTTGGTTCATCTGAATTATGGTGTTGCCTATCATGTGGGTTTTGTTCTTTCCATGCAAGCCGCATGGCTTGTTATAGCTGCCACTTTGCTTGTTGCAGCCTTTCCTCCTCTCCCCATTTGCTGTTGCATCACCAAGAGGGCAAAATTTGTCTCTTCTGCCCCGTCAGCTGGGACTGAACATTGCCCTGAAATATTTCTATGTTAGCAGTCCTAAATCACTTGATAACTTGAGCTCCATATGTGTGAAAATAGAACAGTAATATCCAGCTATGCGGATGTTGTGAAGCTTTTAATTAGTGTCTATAAAGAGTTTCATGCATGCACAGCACTTTCTAGTCAGAGTTCTCTGTAAGATTGCATCCACCAAGTATTATTAAAATCAGTTGCATCAGGAGTGTTTCTCAGAGTGCCTGGAGAAGGCCTTAATGACATGACAACTTAGGAAGGCAGAGGACCATCACCTGTTCCAGCAAGGCTGTTCTTAAGTTCCTATTAGAAGTGTTTGTTATATATATTGTTTTTATAAACAAGACAGTTTTTTGGGCTACTTGTGTTTGAAGAGGTAAATTTTGAAAGTTTCCACTAAAATAAACCATGGCCTTTAAACTTCCCTCCTCCCTCCCTGTTTCTCGCCTCCCCTTTAACTTTGCCAAAAACTGGGAATCACAAAGTCTTGCTCACCTGTCTGAAATCACTAACTGATCCTCTAAGGCTAGAGCTATTACTTACCCTTATTTTATAGATCAGCATCTAAACTATAGGGGAACTAGGTAAAATCTGGGAAGGAATGGCTCACAAAAAGAATGGATGCCAAAACTGATGTGATGGGATGGAGAGATACCAGAACAATATTTTAGAAATATTATTATTTCATTAACACTTTCATGTGCAAGTGCCACCTGGAGCAAAATAGAATGGGACAGAATGGAAACTCTTGAGTAGGAAACATCAGCCAAATGCATGATTAATATATGACTTGATGGATGGAGCAAGTCACAAAACAATTCTGGTAATTACAGTTCAGTGCCTGTCCTGGGGTGACGATCCATGTGGCACAAAGCAGCTTGCAATAACAATGTCCAAGTAGGGTAAGCTGACAAAATTTATCTGTCCCATTGGGTAAGAGTGGACAGATGCAAAAAGGCTCCAAACATCTCCAGGAGCCAAATCCTAGGGTCTTTTACAGGAGGAATTTCTGTATTCCACAAAGCAGCCTGGAATGGCAAGTTCTGGGCAGGCAGACTGAATGCAATTCAGCTGTGTCATCAGACTATATTCTATTGCTGCAACCAGTCTCAAAATACAGGTATGCTCAAGAAACATACCCCAGTACCCATTCTAAGTGAAAGATCTATATTGCACAGAATAGCTAGAATGGGTAATTTTGAGTAGGATAAACAAATCAAATTCATGACTCAGGGCTCAGTCACACTGCTGATTTACATCAATTCAGATTTCTGGAGGAAAAGTCTATCACAGGTTACAAGCCATGATGGAGATGTGTCATCTCCAGGCTCAAAACCAGCGTACTTCAAGGGCCAGATGCTGGGGGGTGGTATCAGGAGAGAAAGATCTAGTCTCGTGCACTCCCAGAGGCATTTGGTGAGGCCACTGTGAGATACAGGAAGCTGGACTAGATGGGCCTTTGGCCTGATCCAGCACGGCACTTCTTATGTTCTTACAAGGAGCTGTTTTTTTCAGTGTAAGGCATCCAAGAGGCAGCATGGCAGAAAAGGTGATTGGCTTCTTGCCACAATTCACCTCCATGCTGAGAAGCATCTGAAGAAGGCTGCCATCCCTTTTGGACCCGCACAGACGCTGTGGTCATTTCTGAAGGCGCTCCTCCAAGAGAGATCTTACTGAAGGACAGAAGGAGGTGACAGCAATGCTGTGGAGGCCCCTCTAGTGGGAAAGGGGGGGTTGTTTATGAAATTCTCCTCTTCTGATGGCTTGCCAGGCACTCGCAGTGCTCAAGCAGAGCCCCCTCTTTTTTCTCCCATACATTTTAGAAGTTCAGATTTTATGAGTAATAAACAGAAACATGACATGTTTGCTCTTGATCTGTTGACAAAGGCATTTGGCTTGTCCTGGAGGGAGCCACATCCTGCTTGGAAAGCAGGCTGCAGAGTCTGTGGCTTGCAGAACCTGTGGGGCCCCTAGCCTTAGGTGGGGTGGGGTGGGTGGGTGGATGTCGCCAGCCTGTCCCTTTCCTTTATGGCACGTGGCACAGACCCTCCTGCCTGGGCTGAGCAGGTTGATCTAAGGGTGGCCTTTGGAATAGATCCTGACGCCTTGTCCTGCCAGGATAGAATTGCTCCTGGCCAGCCGACAGGTGTGTCAGGGCACAGGGGTTAACCCTGAGACTCCTGATGAAGTCGCAGGAACATAATGCATATGTCCATATTCCTGGATATGGCCCTGAACTGGGATATGAGTGGCTGAAGGTCTGATTGTTTATATGCAGAGTTGAGCCTGGTGCTACACCAGCTCCCAGCCATGGAGAGGACTGTTCTGGCATGGCAGGTCAGCTTTGCCCTGATTCTCAGACAACAGTCTCCCAAAGTGTCAGCTGGTCCTCAATGCTGTGCCCAGGCTGTTGCGAAAGGCCTGTTTCCTGGGGACCACGGCTCCTCCACTGGCTGCCTATGTGGCCATGGGCACATTTCCCACAAAGGGCCCCAGGGCTGCCTGGAGGATGGGTGGCCCCTGGGTGTCAGAAAGAGGTGAAGGCCACCCATCTTCTTCCCTCCTCCTCCTGGCAGTGGCTGGCTCCCTGGGTCCTGGAGTGGACTGGCTCCAAGGGGCAGTGCTGAGGGAGCAGTGCAGGGTCCCCTTCCCCTTCCCCCAGGCCTGAATCTTGACGACACCCAGAGCAGGCTGAGTCACCCTGTTCTTTGCCCCCCCCCGCCAATTCCTGCACCTTGCTCTGGAGGCGCCATGCCAGGCAAAATCCCCTCTGGGCTGAAGAGAATGGCGGTTTCCCCTTTTCCTTCTGTGAACACTCCGACAAGTGAGAAAGCCGGACTGGAACTCCTGCGCCAGGCCAGGCTCGGCGGTCCTCCTGTCCCTCCAGGAGAAGGCGGCTCTTGAAGGGACAGGCGGAGAGCCACGGTCAGGCGTAGTAGGTCCGTCCTCCTCGGGTCTGGCCACGAGAGCCTCCCGTCCTCTTCTCTAGGGCCAGCTCCCCTCGCCCTGCTCCTCTCCGCCCTGTCTCCCTCTTGGATTCCCAGAAGGAGCGCACAGAGGAAGCCGGGCGAGGGAGAGCCCCCCCCCCAATGCTGGAAGAGGGGTGGGCAGGGTAGGGTAGGGAAGGGAAGAGAAGAGAAGCTGCGGGTCGGCGAGGACCCCCCCCTTTTTTTTTTCCCCTGTCGGAAGGGAATCCCACCCGTCGCTCTGGTCGGAGCCAGGCCTGGGGCAAGAGCCTACGAGGTGCCTTTGCTCCTCCGCCCCACCCTCAGCCCAGGGACAGCGGGGAGGTGGCTGCGGGGGGGGGGGCAAGTTGCACCGGCAGCTGAGCTCTCCCTGCCTGCTCGCCTGCCAGCCCGCAGACTGCTGAGTTCAGGGCAAGGGTGTCTCGGCCCACCACCCACGCCGCCACCCGCCCGCGGCAAGAGGTGACGTTGCAGCCGCCTGGGCTCGCCCGCCTCCTCCTGCCACAGCCCCCGCCCGCACCGTGGCCAACGGCAGGGTGGTTGGCGTAGCTTCTGCAAGCCACCCAGGGGCCTGTCTTCGACGACTGGAGCCAGGCTCCTCTCCACACCCCACCCAGTCCTGAGATCCTTTCCGGGACGCCCCCCCCCCCCGCCTCAATCCTTCAGTCGTCTTTCCCCTCGATTTCCTCCTCGCTGAGCCACGTGGTCATACTGAATCTCGTTTACCCTGCTTTTGCTTCTGGGGCTGCGGCCAAGGATCCCGTGTTGGGTCTTGGCGGCGACAGGAGAGCGTGGCTAGGAAAACCTTCACGGCCAGAGGTTTGGAAGGGGCGAAGGAAAGGAGCCTCCGGGTGGGCTTGCCGGGGGTCGCGCCCCTTGGCCGTTGGCACCTACGGTTGCCCTCCCCCGAGGTGTGGCGGTGCTCTTTGACGCGGACGGGACCCTCTCCCCACATCCTGGTCCTTGCGGCGGGAGGTTGCCCGCGGAGGTCCTGCCCAGCTCCAGCTTGACCCCAGGCTGCTCTGACTCCGTTGGAGATCGGCTCCTCAGGCTTTCCAAAGCGATTTTGGTAAACATTCGTTGCTTATTCCAAAGGTATCTACCCCCCCTCCACTCTCTTAAGAGGTGTTGTCATTGCTGTTGTTTCGACTTACATACCGCCCATAGGGCTTAAAGCACTTTCCCGGCGGTTTACAACATAATTATGCAAACAACACAATGCCCTCCTGTCAGCTAAGCAGTTATTTTACCGACCTCAAGCATTGAGGCAAGTGACAAGAAAAATGAATACAGCCCCTTCTGGGTCAGAAAAGAAAGGAGATGAAAAGAAGTCTAAAATGAGCTAAAAAGAAATACAGTATATTCCACAGCACAGAAGCAAGAGAAGGGCCAAAAGTTTTTCTGACAGCAAGGCCACCGACTTGCCCCCCCCCCCAAAAAAAGTGTCTTCCCTTGGAGAGGGGACATGCTGAGTGGGCAGTACAAGGAGCAAGAGTGCCTCTTGGTCTGGGTGAAGCAGCAGCAGCAGCAGCAGCCGCCGCCCCCGCCTTGAGATCCCCATCGGCCAGATTGGGAATTGTGAGAATTGGGCTGTTTGGTCAGGAAAGCTTACTAGCTCTGCCTGGAACCTGCCTTTATGGGTTGCCGAATCACTAGGATGGCTGCTCACCCTTCTTGCCATGTCCTAGTTAAGGTCTGGCTGGGCACTGTCATCCTGAGAGTCTACAAGGGCTGCTCAGCCCACCTGGGACTGTAGTCCTTTTACGTTTTTTGTCTCTCATTCAGGGTAGAAGACAACCTTCCTTTCCTAGGATCTCAGACCCACTATTTCATTCCCAGTGGGGAAATGGTGGGGCTTCTCCATGCTGGTATCGAGTCCTCTGTCCAGAAATGCCGTTGTCTAAAAGTGCCTTCCTTCTTGAGGAAAGGATATTGGAATATTTATGATTTGTGTGGCCGGAAGAACATCATGTGTGCAAATGAGTGTGTGTGGAAGTGCATATGTGCATGGGAGGACAAAACTGTCAGGGTGTTGATTATCATTTTGGACCCTGGGTGGACAAGAGCTGTGGCTGAGCCCGTGGCTGTGTTTGTAAATGCAAATTCTGCTGGAGAGGGACACCCCCCTCCCCACTGGAAGCAGCACAAACTCTGTTGCCAGGTTGCATCAATCCCAAAAGCCTTGCATTTCCAGGGGAGAGACGTGCCTGGCGGCCCCCAGATGATTCTGCCTGGCTGATGAATAATGCAACATTATCCCGTTATTTATTCTTCGGTTGTGCCTGGAGGTCCCTGAGCTGCTCAATGTGAGATGCAAAAACCAGACCTGATACTGAGAGCCAGTACAGCCCTAGACTGAGAGCCTGCACAGAGGGGGGGGGGGGAGGGGGGGGTGCGAGAGGGCACTCTTACATGATCAGGCACAAATATTGCTACTGCCTGCACCCACTGAGGGGGTCCAGCCAACCAGTGAGGATGATGAATGAGTGATGATATGCGTTCTCTCCCTTGAAGAAGGATAAGGAGGAGGAGGAGGAGATCTGGATGCTTTCAGATATAGTGAAGAGGAAAGACAATGTAAACCAATCTTCTTGTAGATGTGGATGCGGTATTTCAGGCTTTGGAGTATTGCATGTAGAGGCAGCCTTCACCATGTTTTGGGGTGTATATGGTTTTTTTCTGTACACAAATAGTAGCAGCTGCAGGAGAAAAGAACAAGCCAAAAAAGAAAAAAACATATACCAAACAAAGAACTAAGTGGTCAAGTTGCCAATTTGCTTCTGTTGTCATTCCGTCCCTTTCACTCTGTGAAGCACTTGACCTTCACAAGCAAAGCTGTAATCCAGTTCATGGAGTCCAGTCAAGGTTGGCGATGGTCCTAGTATGGTCTCAGCAGGTGTAGCCTGTTCCCATAGATAGGGCTTGTTCATGCCTGGACATCACTCATAACTTTAACATGGAATTTTACTCTCTTTTTAACTGCTCACGTTCTGTTGTAGCTTTAATGTAATGTTGTCCATTAATGCTGTAAGATGCCCCTCAATTCCCTGTTCTCAATACTTGAACATGTCTTAATTGTACTGGACTGTATATTATCTCTCATTACTGTAAGCCACGTTTGGTCCTTTCCTAGGAGAAAGGTTGGGCAAAAATACTCTAAAATAAATAAATAAAAATAGTCAAGGCAAAAGCTTCCTGCAGGAGGAAGCCCAGGCAGCCAGGACCATGGACAGCAGCGCCCAGGGAGCCCTGCTGGCAGGTGCTGCTGCAACCCATTGCCTCCTTCCGAGGCCTTGGGAGATCAACCTCCAGAGGTCCCCTGTATATTGCCACCTCTGAACCTTGGAGGGGTGCGTGCAGTTTGGCACCCACTCCCAAATAGTTTTATCTTATACTTTTTTCAGTGGATGCCCCCCCGCACTTTCTAGTGATAGACATTTTTAAAAATATGAAATTTTGAGGGGTGGGTGGCAGCAGATCTTAGCAACACTCACTCAAACCTGGCAAAATAATGGGTCAAGGATTGTTGTGGGGCTTTTTTTAAAAAAAAAATCAATACTTTCGGGCTGTGAGGCATCCTGTTGGGCCAGATGTCCTGGGACCTTACCCCTGGCGCTCTTTCAGTCTCCTTGTCCTCTCCCTGTGTTCTTTGTGTACTGAAAGAAGGCATGTCTTATCTAGGAGCTGAATGAAGTGGAAGAATTGTTTAGCCAAACAACTTGTGCCATGGTCAGCTTTGTCTCCGTGGAAGAGTGAACAGACCACATTGTTGGCAAAACTTTGTGGAAACCCCGGGAATTGATCCCAGAGGCCTCCATCTGTGGGGGCTCAGAGCTTCCCTCTGGTCACCCTGCCCATATTTAGTGCCATTCTAGAAATTCTGAATCAGCCCCACAGGCTGTGCTTCTGCCCCAGGAGAGGCTGGGCTGGGCTGAGCTGCTGTATTGTGTTTGGTTTTGATGGCTTCTTTGCTATTCTTAAGTCAATTTTATCTATTCCTCACTATAAAGTTCCTAGCAGAATATTGTTCTGTAACTGTTTTAAATAGTTTAAAATACTGCCATAGGGCTTAGAGAAATGGACTGTGTGTACTCCCTGGTCCTTTTGGAGCATTCTCATTGCCACACACACACACACACACACACACACACAAAGCGAGGAAGCCAGGAGGGGGGCATCTCTGTTGGGTGGGACTCTCCTGGCCTGTGTGCCGCCCCATGAACCCAAACCACCTGGTTGCCTTCAGAAGCCACCCTGTCACTGCTGTTGGAAGCTCAAGGGAGGGATGCAGACCGGCCACCTGGGCCCTCCTTCTGGGAGGCCACGTCAGGACTCTGATCTGGGTAGTGGCAAGGAGGGTTGTGTCTCTGTGTGGAGTCCAGTGGGTGGGCAGGTGGCAGGGGGTGCTTTGCAAATGTTCTTAAGCTGCCACTAGCCTTTTCCCTCCATGTCCCAACAAAGCACTGCTTTGAATAAAGAACTTCACCCGTTAATTGGTTTGTGATTTACCCCCAAATGCTGAAACAAACAGGCAAAAGAACAAGGTAAGCCAGGGCTTCCTTTGACCCCCTAAAAAGGGAAATGTGGGTGCCTCATCTTGTGCCTGTTGGCAGACTCTTTTCCATGAATGGGAATGCCCGAGTGCAAACAGATCCACCCGTGCCCGCACGTATGTGCATGGCAGCAGTACCCGTGGTGCTCTGCTGGTGCCTCTCCTTTTGCTGGGCCCTGTGTTAGGTGCCCTGGGAGAGGCAGGGGATGGAGGAGTTTGTGGGATCAGGCACATCTGTCTTTGCTGCTCTGAGCGAATCCCTAGTTCATTTTACCTCATTTGCATGATTTATGCAAAGTATATTAAATGTTCCTGGGACCTTTAATCAACGTGCTGGGTGGTGGATGATTATTTACTGCCTGGCATTTTGGTATACCCCTGTCAGCAGCACATGGCAGGGAGGGGTGGGAGAAGGCAGAGGCTGTGCAGCCACCTCTGCTTGGTATCTGATTCCATGCCACAGCGGCAGCACGTGTGTGACTTTTTATTTCGTAGAGGAGAGGAGACCCCGAGGACTTCAAGAGCTCTTTCAAAGAGTGATGGTGGGACAGAGGGATGGAAACTCACTCCAGCAGCCCTCATACATCGGGTGCTCCTGGTGCCTTCTCTTTGTAACAGACCATCAATCTTCTGTCGCCACTGTAACTAAAAATTGTGTGTGGGAGGGGTCTCTGGGGATCTGCACTGTCCACCTTTCTGTGCCCTGAAGCCCCTTTAGGAGGCCAGGAGGCCTTCTGGTCTAGGGTTCCAGGGCTGCCCAACTCTGGCTTGGACGCCAGCTTCCTACTCAAGGCAGATCCGGGGGCCACAGCGATTCATGCCACCATCCCCTCTTCTCATGGAAACTGTGCCGTGATGTTCTTGGGCTGCTTCTGGAAAGTGTCCAGAAACAAAAGTCAGTGCAAGATGTGGCAGTCACAGGCTCCTCAGATACCTCTGGTTTTGCAGCAACTGCTGTGCCTTCCTACATGTTTCCAGCCCAATTTACGGGGTTCAGGTTGGCCTACAAAAGCCTCCATTGCTTTGGGGAATGTTATCTCCTTCCAGACATCTGTCAGGAGCTAGGCGTGTCTTTCTGCAAAAGCCTAGAAATGCAACCACCATCCTAGGACCACGCTGGCGATCTCCCTCTGTCTCCAGTGGGGCAAGAGTAGGTGGATGGAGCAGGAGGTCTTCCATGGCAGTATCCTTGACAGTCCAGCTGGGCTACAGTCAACACTGCTAGTTTTCTCGTCCCTTCTACCTCTTTTTAAGCACACTTTTATTTCCTGTGTGTTCCCCTGTTTTAAAAGGTGGGGGAGAGCCTGGCCAAAGTCTTTAAGTGACTCCTTAGCAGAATCATCCTTGGCTCTGCTTTCCTCCTACCCTCTCTCTCTCTCTCTCTCTCTCTCTCTCCCCACCACCAGCCGATCTCCTGTTGAGGGGCCTAAGCTGCCACTTCTCTCCATTCCTCTTGGAGTTCTTCCTTCTTCCTTGGGAGATAATGCAGATGGTGGGGTGAGAGAAGGAGACAGACAGTCTGTACATGTTTAGAAGCACTCTTTTCTTTATCACTCATGCTTAGGTGTCATGCTCTATGACCTGTACTTCAAGCACTCTGCCATGTCTTCTCCTCTTTGCATGGGGTGGGGTGGGGTAGGCGGGTGGGTGGGTGGAGAGAACCACCCTCCTCTGGGTGAGATTCCTCTGGCTGTGCTAGGGCTGGAGTAGATGTTTCCTTAGCATCCTCTGCAGATATACATTTTGGGGTGGGGGCATTACCACAGGAAGTCTATCTCATTCTCCTAGCTGGAATGGAACAGATCTTATAAAATGGTTTGAATGGGAAATATTCCTGTACCCAGATTCCCCCACCCTGCCCACTGCTCCAAGGGCTGGTCCATTGTGAGGGCTCAGGGGTTGCAATGCTACCACTGCACTCCCTGCCCTGCACCCAATGGATCCATGGCCCCAATTCTGGCACCTCTGCATTCTGAGTGCCTTTGGAAGAACACAGTTTAGAAATGCCCATATGGTTGCACTCGACCTCCAGGGGGGAGGTGGGGTGTACTTGGGGAGCGGAGCTTACCTTTGCCCCTATACGATTGTCACCCTTTTAACCCTCCACCTTTTGAGCCCAAATGTCTATTCAGGGTTTCTCTCACTTCCCATCACCAAATTTCCTGCTGCATAAATAATGCAGTGCAAGGCTTTTCCAAAAGGAAGGTAAGCACCTCACTGAGGCAATCGCAGACTCCAACAAGTTCTGTAATCAACACCTAATTAATGTTAGGCTGTGCTTAGATCTAAATGGCTCCCAGGTAAGTATCCCGCCAGGAAGGATCCATCACTCAGCTAAAAGCAGTTTTGTTGTGGACACAGCAGTACCTCTGAGGGCCTGAGACAGCACCGCTTCTCATTCTGGGCATGACATCTTCTTGTGCTGGAAAGAGATGATAAGGGGGTCCCTTGCCCTCGCTCAAGTGCTTCTGAGGTACTGAACAGGGCCGGAGGGGGAGGCAGCCAAAAACTGCAGGTTTGCCCAAGGTCAGCTCAGGCATCTTCATCATGTTGTGCTAGCCTTCTTGAAGGGTGGTTGTGTATTTTATTTTAAATTAATAGGTGGCAATTGAAGGTTGACCAAGTGTACGTAGCTGGAGAGAAGACCATGGACAAGACTGGAAACTCTGGGTGAAGAGACCTGGGACTCAGGAAGGAGACAGCAAGGGAACCATGGGGGAGACTCTGGCTGGAACCTGCTCTAGCAGACAGCAGGGTGCTCAGAATCACTGGGGTCCCTCAGAGCACTCCCGCTCTTGAGAGCCTGCCTGAGCAGCTGGAAACCGGGTGCTTTGTGGTTCTGTGAATGTAGAAGTTATGGTTATTCGGGTGGCTCATTGTACCTACCCCCAGAGCTGGCCACAGCAGCTGGGGAGGGCTGCAGGGGAGGGGGCAAGAGCCGCCCAGGTCTTCTCCACCAAGAGGACCAGGAGCAACTCTGGCACTTGTGGAGGCTTTCCCAAGCCACTGAATGCAGTGTGCCCCTTTTCCGGAAAGGAGGCCCTGCCTCTTCTGGCCACCTTGCACCCTCTCATTACTTCCACCCCAACCAATGCAGAATTTTGCCACCCTCACATTTTCTCCTCACTTCACAGAAACAGGAGGGCTGTTGCAGGCAGTGTCCCTGGATGTCCTGACAGCTGAGGTTTCATTCACAAGCTTATTAACATGACCTCATTAGATCTTGCATCCAAACATATAAGCAGTATTACAGTAGGAGCCAATCATGCTAATTGTGCCTAGCTATTTGCATATTCATAAGCCAATGCCTGCTTTGTGGACAGGAAAAAACAAACACCATGTGCCTTTAATATTTTTAAGTGGGTCACTTTCAGGGCTGTATCTGTTTTAAATAAATTTCCATATTGTTAAAAGTCCTCACCAATCTCTCTTTCTCTCTTTAAAGGAGGGAGAATCGTGTTCTGTCCCCTCTGAAGACAGGAGTGTAGCCATGAAACCCTCTTCCTTCCAAGCCATCTGCAAGGGAGGGGCACCTGCCGGGTCGTGGTGCTGCTGATCTCATGCAGCTGGCAGGATCACAGGAGCTGAGAAGTCCACCACTCTCTTGCCGGCTGGAGATGTCCAGGGAGGTGAGGGAAGAGGAGGTGGGCGGCCTTCCTGCATGGAATGCTCCTCATATTCCCCCCTCCTCCTCCCCGCCCCCCAAGTGGAAAGCAACCTTCCTGCAGGGGCTGAGCAAGGTTGCCCTCTGTTGAAGGAGCTACGCCACAAATATGAGTCACAGCGAAGGGGCAGGTGCTTCTCCAGAGGGGTCTCAGCAAGCATGGTACAAAGTGCTTCTCACCCTCACAGGCTGCATGGCAGGCAGGCAGGCAGGCAGGCAGGCACAGGGTGGCACTCCCTGATCTGAGAATATCTGTGCCTATGGAACGCCACCTCACAGACTGGTGAGAGCATTTCAGGCTCATATTTTGACACATTGTACCATTGGCTGCACTTTTCTTCATAAATAGGTCAGAGAGAAGTTGATATTTCAAACAACAGCAGCAGCAGCAGCCACAGCTGTCAGGTGCCACCATCCCTCAACTCAGGCAGTAAGTTTTGGAGCCCTGTGGAAAACATCTCCCCCCCATGTGTGTGTGTGTGTGTGTGTGTGATGAGAGAGGGGGGGGGAGCTCTCCACAGGGAGGCCTCAGCGCAGGCAAGGGCAGCCTCCCTCCCTCTCCCCCCCCCCCCGGCTGAGGGTGGCTGCCAGTGGAAGGCTCACCTAGGTTCCCAAGACCCCTGGTGCTCAGCATCGGGCCTGTGCCTCCTTTTGGCAAGAGGAAACAGCAGCATTTGTGCGAATTCAATGGGACAAAGGAGCCAGCCCTTCAGCTTTGCAAACATCATTTAAATGTTTATATAATCGTTCCAAGAGGCTCTTCTGCCCAGTACCTGTTTGTGCCCTTCTCTTTTGTGTTTTCCCCAGCAATCAGCTTCCAGAGGGCCCTTCTGTGGCACTCACACACCCTGGATGGCAAGGGAGAGAAAGGCTCAGTGTGTGCGTGTGTGTGTGTGTGTGAGAGAGAGAGAGAGAGAGAGAGAATCACTGGGAAAACATCCCGTGGCAAGCGGGCCTTTTAATGAGGGTCAGCCTTGGCTTTCAGCACCCCATCTCTCCCCCTCCGCATGTGTACGCATTTGTGGGCCAGGCTGGGAGAGGGAGCTTTTTGTTTGGTTTGAAGGCTGTTTTGAAGACACAATGGTGGAGGAGAGAGCCAGACACCAGGCCTTTGTGTGCAAATTTCCCAGCAGAGAGAACCACTTTATACAAGTTAATTAAGCAGGTTTGTAGTCTAGATGCTGCCTAATGAGCTGCAATTCTTCATGAATGAGAGTCTTGTTTCTGGCTGTGAGGCAAGGCTCCAAAAGATGTCAATGGCAATTACTGGCATCTTCAGCCATTTCATCTGCTCACACGAACAAGAGAAAGGAAGGAAGGCAGGATGGCAGGAAAGCCATATCTTTGCACTGGCACCTTCCTGACCTAGTGTCCAGACTGTGTGTTGATGCACTGCTCACAACTCAACATGGTCCTTTGGGGTAGGAGATGGGCTCTGTTAGATCCCTGCTTTACCTTGGAACATGTCTCCATACACAAAATAATGGATTTTGACAAGTCATAGAGATGGGGGACAGAAGACCACTTCCCTTAATACCATTTCACTGCCTTCTGTCCCTCTCCTGCAATGTGATTTTTGGAACCACGAAGGAAGAGGCAAGGCCTCACACACACACACACACACACACACACACAGGGACCGGAGGGAGGGGTAGGGTGGGAAGAGGGAGGGAGGGAGGGAGTGTCAATTTTACTTGAGCTTCAGAATTTCAAGATGATTCACCATCACAAGGAAATACAATGGGGTTGATAAATAATTCATTATTGGTCTAGATATAATTATTGTTATTGTTGCTAGGCCTGCAGTTCCATCTCTAGTTGTGGCCTTAGGGTTCCTTGAGTCATTAATGTGGCTTCCTCTTACATCAGATGAGAATGGCACCAAACCAATTGCCACCTCACCATCACTGGTGGCCTTAATTAGGGTTTGGTCAGGTGATCTGGAGTGTGTGTGGAGGGGAGGGACCGGGTTGCAAATGTCACACTTCTACTGCTGAGCATTGAGGCATATTTACACAAGGACAAGGCAGCTTCTTCAGCTCTTCGAATGCTCTTTGTCCTGCCATGAGCACAACAATATTTCCTGGCTGATAGAACATGATATTGTTACTCTACTAAAATAATCTCCATCTGCAAAAAGGTGTTTCTGTGCACCAATTGGGTTGTCTTTGTGATAAATCTCTCCTCCCCTTCTTGTTTTCTCAAGGAGGGCTTGATCCTCTGGCTGCTGCCCTTCCTTGCAGAGGCTTCCTCCCACCCCACTCCCTGCCCACCTATATCCAGAACTGCTGATTGATCCTTAATTGGTGGGTCCTGCAGATCCCCAAGGATTTCCACAAGACCATTACCATCCCACAAGAGGATGCTGGCAGATTAGACAGAGAAACATCTTCCAATGATGTTCTGGATCATCTTAGAAATACAGTATGTAGATGTACAGGTGAGGTCACAGCAGCCATTGGAATATGAAATGACCCAAGTTCAGATTTGCAGAGAATGGCATTGAATCAGAAGAACAGTGAAAGAGAAGCCAAACCAGAAGCAGAGCCGGAGGGGAGATTCTGTGGTGGCACTGAGGACCCAGGAAAGGGTGCTGGGGGACCTCTCAGCCCTGAGAGGTCCCTGGATGTTGCCTTTCTCCTCCCAGGCCCTCTTGCCTTCCTACTGTGGTGGGATGGAGGGGAGGGGTAGGGCACGCCTCTTGCACTCTATTCCATCTTCCTAGCAATCACCCAAACGCCTTCAGCATCTATGCCCTCTTCCCATGGAAGGTTCACTAGGTAGGAACTGAGCAATATGTGGAGAATGGAACATACAAAATTCATGGGACAAAGGAGGCTGGGAAAATGGATTTTTAAATAATAGTAATAAGAATAATAATAGAGCAAAGCTTCTGCTCTTTTCCTTTATCCCACAAAAATCAACAATCCATTTTTCAAAAGGCGCAGCTGTTCAAAGAGAAGAAACACAATTGTCAGCAATGCATTCGGGGGAAAGCAGGCCATGCAGGCCAGACTATTCATTTCATTTATTTATTGGACCAGTGGAGATTTCTCTTGAAGCTCCAAACATTGAGGCGCAGTTTCTCAACCTTCCTGTCACAAAACTGGCAGGAGCCTCCTTAGAGGATCTCTCTGACACTCCCAGTTCCATTATACTAGAATTTCTTATGCTTGTGCTTCTAAGGGCAGAATTATGGGTCTCAGCCATACCATGGGCCATGATTATGGCCCTGGGATTTAATAGAATTTCATCCATGTGCTTGCTGACACTCCGGAGGGGTTGGCAAAATTCGTGTTGAACAAGGCTTGTTCTTTCGTTTGCTCTGCACCTATTTTAACCATCCCTCCCTTCAGTTTTCCAGAACAAACTCTAACCTGGCTAGCCTGTAAAGGCCTGGCATTGTTGTGCCAAGACATTATAGCTTAGTTAGTCTAATGTCTATTATATGTAAATTATTGGAAAGCATAACTAAAATGCAGAATTCTTCCTGCAAATGATGAGCATAAAGAGAGAAACCCTTGGAATGAGGGCAGGCATAGCTCAACGAGATCTAAGGGTCTGTGTTTATGCAAGTGGGCTGCTCTCACTGGAAAGGTTCAGCATCACAATTGTTTTTCCAGAGGAAAGATTCATTTTAGTCAGCTTAAACAGCTGCCTGTAGGCGGAACTGCCCTCTTCAGTCACTAGGAGGCAAAATCCCAAATCTGCCTGTAATCAGGAGGAAAGAGCACCTCTGCCCCGCCCACCCCCCTATTGGTGGTGGTGCTGGTGCTGGTGGCTGGAGGCTGCTTCCTGTGAGTCTTCTTTGTCCAGGCTGCCAAACCCTTGAACTGATCTTGAGCTCAGGCAGGGTGAGTGGTGGAGAGAAAATCCAGGAGAAAGAGAAGAGGGAGGCAAAAGGGTCTAAGAACCTGAATGAAGGCGTGAAGGCCTTTCTCACCAGCCCAGGTGAAGCTGGGCATTTGGGCGAGGCAAGAAATGAAGGCTTGCAAAACACAAAACATAACACATTGCCTCCTGTCTATACTAATTTTTAAAAAGAGCTTAGAAATGAAATTGTTTATCTCCTAATAGTACTAGGCAATAAGCCATGGGATCACTATCCTTACCAAAAACTATTTACCATCACCCTGGTGCTTAGCCATGTGGCCTGTTCTGTTCTGTGCTCAGTCCTTTTTGCTACAACTTGCACAGTTGGGGGAGGTCACTGGATACCATCATTTTTTTTTTGATGGGGTAGCCCTCAGTTTGAGTGACAGCAAGCCCCCCCCCCTCTATCTTTTTCTACCATTGCACGTTCTATACTTTTGAGATTTGCAAAATCACAATCCTTCCCTAGTGGTCCTTTGGGGCATTTTTCTTCACTTTTAAAAAAAATGTGTAATGGGTTGGGGTTTGACAAATGTTCCCCACCTATGCCCATCACTGTCTTAGAAGGAAAGACCACACACCAATGATGATGATTAAATAAATAAACAAATAAACACACCCACCGCTACCCACCTCCTGTCCGCACTCCTGGAGCCCGCGAACCAAAGAGAAGCAGAAAGAGAGGCGGCGGTGGTTGCCAAGGTGTTTTGTGTGTGCGCTTCGGGAAGAAACACGCGCCCCTCCACGGCCTGGAAGGCAGCAGGCCTCCCTCGGGCAGGCCGGGGACCGGGGCAGCGGCGGCGGCGGCGGCTGACCTGTGCCCGCTCGCCCGGCGCTTCTGGATCCGCGACGGCGCTGAGCCTCCTCGTCGTGACCCCCCGGAGCCGTCGCTCTTCCTCGCGGGTGGGGCGCAGCTCCCGGCAGCAGCAGGCGCAGCACTAGGGCCAGGCAGGGCCTTCCCTCCCCGGCGCCTCTGGCCGAAGCAGTGCGGCGGGGCAGGGGAGGCAGAGCGGGCCAAAAAACGCCCCGGGGGAGGACGGAGGCGCGTCCCTACGGCCGCTGTCTTCTGCTGTAGCCCCTCTTCCTGGGACGGCCCCTGCAGCGCTCTGCCCCGAGCACGGGCGCTGCGGCGGGTCCGGGTCCGGGGCCCGACGGTCACGACCGTCTCACCCGTCGCGGGCCGCGGAGCCGGCTTCTACTTCGACCCGCCGCGTCCTCCTGCAGGGAGCCCCGGGCCAGGTCCCCATCCAGGCTCGCGCCCGCCAGCAATGGCTGCCCCCGGGGGCGCGCGGGCGGGAGGAGGAGGAGGAGGACCGGGCGGCGGACGGGGTCCGGCGGCGGCTCGGAGCCTGTCAAGCCTGGGTGATTAATGACGCCGGGCTCTGTCGGAGGGTAACCTTTGGCGCGCCGGCCAGGACGTCTGCCGAACTGTCAGCGCCGTGACAAGGACGGAGCTGAGCAGTCAATTATTCCGCCGTCATGAAGGTGGGCTGTCAGTTTAATCCTGGCCGGGCAAGGACGGCCAGGCCGCTCCTCCTCCGCAGAGTCAGCAGCCCGAACCCTCCCGGGGACACCGACGGGAGGGAGGGCCGGGGCCCCGGGTGGCGGCTTCCGAGAAGTCTCGCTTGCGCCGGCGCCCGGTGCCTGCTTGGATTTGGGACACTCCACGGGAGGACGCCGGGGCCCCTGGAACGTCCGAAGCCAGCCCCCCCCAACAGCCGTTTCCAAAGGGGACGCCGCCCCCCTCGCCCTCCAGTTCTAGGGCCCTTAGAACACGCGCGCTCATCCGATGGAGGCGGAGAACTCCCCGCAGGCAGTCCCGTTCGGCGGGCGAGGGGGGTGGGTGGGTGGGGCGGTGCTGCTTTTGCCGATCGGCTGACTTTTAGCCTCTTGCCCTCGGACTTCCCCCCGGTGACACCTGCTCACCCCGATTTTGCTGCCAAAATATGCGCAGGCGTTCCTGCTCCCCCACAGCGGGCATCCCTGTGGATTCCACCCCCGGAGTCCCTGGATTACTGGCACCCAATGGGGCGCTGCTCAAAGCGCCGCCGCTGCCTTCCGCGTGCCCTGCGGGATGGGGGTGTTGCGGTCCAGGGGCAGCATGCCCGGAGCGGGGGCGGGCAAATGGCCTTTGGGCGCACGGGGCCCTCGGGCCCTTCAAAGAAACGGAAGGGGCTCTTCTTTGCTGGAGTTCTCCAGGAAGGACGAAGGTGTTCACCAGCAGCCCTTTCGCTTTGCCGAGTTCTCTTTTTTTCCTGGGGGTGGGGGGTTGGAACGGGATGCTCCGTTTTGTTTTCTTTGCAGCTCCTGCCCCCTCCCCTCCCCCCGCTGCTGCTGCTTCGGCGGCGGCTGTGCCCCTGCCCCTGCCCCCCACCCCCACCCCCCGGCGGGCCCTTCCCAACAGCGGGGCGGTCACGCTGCTCCCGGCCCTCTTGCTGCCCCCCCCCACCTGGGCGCCAAGGTCTTCCTTTGCGATGGCTGGGCAGAGAGCCAAAGAAGCGCCCTGTGAACTTGCAAGGCCGCAGTTCTCGGGAAGGGAGCGGGGTGCTTGGTCTGGGGCTCGGGAGCAGAGCCGCCTTCTTGGATGCTGGACAAGGCAGGCGCGAAGCAGCCACCCACCCACTCCCTGCCTGCAACCAAGCCATTAGACCCGGGGGGTAATGACACCGTTTACCCTCAAAGGTTCACAGCCACAACAAATATGCAATTTGCCACGGGGCCCTTTAGCCAGTAACTTTCTTTCCACAGCAATCCATTGTAGCCCAGAAATGTTTTTGTAATACTAATTGCCTTCTCTTCATAAATTCTATAGTCTTACATAATTTAACTGGTGTTTTAGAAGGATTTCCCAAGAATAAAAAAGCAGGTGTCATCCATGGTAATTTAAATAAGAAAAGACATGTTAAGTGGTTCTTCATTCACTACTAATAGAAATTAATTAGCTTTGAGCTTCTTTGCAGGTTTCCTCTCGCTCCTCCCCACCCCCACCCCCTTTTGGTGGCTGGATCCTGTTATGCTCCATAATTGTATGGCAGGCATTTGGGTTTGTGAAGATCATTGTGGTGTCTGGAAGGGGCCTACAATGGGTGCTGCTAGGCAGAGGGTTAGGGTTGGGGTTTTGGAAAGGCAGCTCCAAAATGCCCAAGCGCTCCATTGGTAATAACCCTGACCAGACACTTTGCGGCTGTGCCCAAAGGCCTTGCCTCAGACTTCATCCTCAGGGCCCAGCAGGTGGGGTGGTCTGCCTTCCTTTGAGACTGCTTGTGTGCCTGCAGGGTCTAGTGGTGGAAGCTCAGCCCAATGGGACTTGGAGCTGGCACCTCTTTGTGAGACTTTAGGGGGTTATATATTTGAGTATTTCTACCCCCCCTTCTCCTTGGAAAAGGACCCAAGGCGGCTTACAATAATGACAGACAAGTGTTCTGGGCTGTATATTATCAAGTTAAGAACAGGGAATTAGAAGAGGCATCTTGGAACATTAAAATGTAACAGTAGAGCTACAAAGAGCAAGCAAAAAGAAAAACAATACATTATGAGGGGTGGAAACTAACACAGAAAACACTGGTGTTCTTGTAAAACCAGCTGATGCAGTCATGTATGGTAATCCATATAAAGTCACATAGTAGGTAGTCCCTCAATTCAGGGACACATGCCTGAAGAGGAAGGCCTTTGCCTGCTTCTGGAAAGATAGCAGAGATAGGGCAGTCCTGGCCTCCAGTGGGAGGGAGTTCCAAAGTCTGGGAGCAGCCAACAGAGAAGGCCCCTTCATGTGTTCCCACGTGACGTACCTGTGAGGCTGATGGGATGGAAAGAAAGGCCTCTCCTGATGGCACCCAAGCCAGTTCATGCTGCAAGATTTGATCTTTGAGGTAGCTTGGACCCATGCCCTTTTGTGCTTTGTAGGTTAATAAGGTTAAGGTTTAATAAAGGCATTGCCCCCTACCCCCATTTTCATTGAGTCTCTAGATATGGTGGGGTCCAGTCGGCCACCTGCAGCACCGTCTGTGCTGCCCCATATCCCTGCCCCACTAAGTATTTTTAGAGCAGCAGTTGGACAGGCAGGTGTGGGTAGGAAGGTGGGCTGTCAGATTTTTAAACAGTACATTTTAAACACATTGGTACCCTCTCCCTGGCTCTTTGGTGTGTGCGTGTATGTGTGTGTGTGTTTGCTTGTTTGTTTGTTTGTGGTAAGTGATCCTGCCCTGATTGTTTGAAAAGTAAATGTCAGTTAATGTCTGTGAAGATTCTCAGTCATCCAGGTGAGGTTATCTGGAAGATGAGTCATGGCAACTGGACTTCTTTTCTTGAGAGATTGAAAACATTTAACTACTCATCCAAGCAGCTTTGTCAGTCAGACAGATGAAGCTGCTTGGATGAGTAGCGAAATGTTTTGATATATCAAGAAGTCCAGTTGCCATGACTCAACTTCCAAATGGCAGTTAATGGCTAGGATCTAGAGCAGAAACGTTTCCATTGTGTGCTGTTCAGCCACCAGAGAGGCCCACGTGAAGCTGCCCATGGCCGGGGGGGGGGGAGGAGGAGACAGTGGCAGCTCCCTAAGCTTCTCCATTGGACACTGGACATAAGCAACTGAGGAACTGACCAGAATGCTGCCTCCTGTGGATACAGAGCATTCCTCTCTTCAGAAATACTGGTAATTTACTTGCAACAATAGTGAGAAGGAACAAGCTGAGGATCAGGATGCAACATGAGACTTGGTGGTGGAGGCCAGTGTGGAGGCACCTTCGTCATGGTGTCTGACCGCCCATCTCCAGAGCTCTCCTCTCCTTCTGCTGGCTTCTCCCCTTGGAGCCCAGACCCGCACAGTGCCACTTTAGAGCTTCAGACCTGACATGGCCTTGCAGCAGACCCAGTCCTGGAGGTGAGGAGGTGAATCTCTCCCTGTGGTTTTCCTTTGAGTCCATCAGAAGCAAAATGCCTGTTTGGGCATTGCAAACATTTGTGGTGAGCTGGTCGGGAACTTCATCGCCTCCTTGCCATCATTGGAGCACTGACTCTCATCCCTAAACAGTCTGTTTTGTTTTGCAAAGTTCTGAAAACTTGCTTTATTGAAATGCATGTTGCTGCATTGATTTTTCTAAAATGCACCTTGTTATCTTTTCTTTAGTAATTGGTGGCTGGTAATGACTTTGGCAGGTTCTTGCAGATGCTGCTGCCATTCCCCCAGATAGCTGAAGTCAAGAGAGAGAGGCTGCCTGTCAATCTGAGATGCCTGTCAACCAGCATGATTGACATTTTTTGGTCCCACAATGGAGCCCAATTGAATAGCCCCCATTCTGTTATATTCCTCTTCTTTTGAGCTGCTGGGGGATGGTATTTGTTTTACCAGCCATATTTTAAGGGTGGCTTGAAATGGGGCCAGTTCCAATGAAATATTCCCAGCACCTTGTGAGATTACCCGGAGAGGCATTTCAGCTGTCCTTTCCCCCCCAGAATGGCTCCTCAGCATCTCCCTCCATGCTCTTTTTTTGTAAATGGGGTCGAAATGGTGGGTTCTTTAGGTGGAATTGACCATGCTGTTTTGGAATTTGTTATATAGTGGGAAGGGGAAGTTAACTATAGTCAGAGAAGCATCCTGGACATTAAGAAAGCCATTTTTTTTAAAAAATTGGGGAATTATTGGCTGTAATTCCACGGACCGAGGCACTGAAAGAGAAAGGAATCCAAGATGGATGGGAATTTCTTAAAAGTGAGATTTTAAAGGCACAATATAAAATGGTTCCAACAAGAAGAAAAAATGGAAGATGTCTAAGGAACTAGTCAACTTGACATCTACTCCCGAAAAGATTCTAGAAGAGATTATTAAGCAGACAGTCTGTAATTGTTTAACAAGCAATGCTGTCATTACTAGAATTCAACACAGGTTTCTCAAAAACAAGACATGCGAGACTAATTTGATCTCTTTCTTTGACAGAGTTACAGGCCTGGTGGATGAGGGGAATGCTATGGACGTTGTTTATCTTGATTTCAGTAAGGCCTTCAATAAGGTTCCCCATGATATACTTGCGAAGAGGCTAGTAGAATATGTGATAGATAATGCTACTGTTAGGTGGATTGAGAATTGGTTGACTGATTGTACACAAAGGGTGATTGTAAATGGCTTCTCCTCAGCATGGAGCTGGGTGACTAATGGGGTACCCCAGGGTTCTGTTCTGGGTCCGGTGCTATTCAACATCTTGGATGAAGGAATTGAGAGTGGATCGATTAAATTTGCAGATGATACCAAATTGGGAGGGGTGGCTAATTCCCTAGAGGAGAGGATAAAAATCCAAAATGAATATGACAGATTAGAGTGCTGGGCCAAAGGTAACGGAATGGGTTTCAACAGAGGAAAAGGTAGGGTGCTGCATATAGGTAAAAAGAATGAATTGCACAGATATAGGATGGGAGATACCTGGCTGGAAAATAGTACCTGAGAAAGGGATCTGGGAGTCTGGATGGACCACACATTGAACATGAGTCAGCAGTGTGACATGGTGGCCAAGAAAGACATTGCAATTCTTGGTTGCATCAACAGAAGCATAGTGTCTAGACCAAGGGAAGTAATAGTACCACTCTAGTTGGCTCTGATCAGACTCCACCTGGAATACTGTGTACAGTTCTGCACTCCTCAATTTTAAAAGGATGTTGACAACCTCAAGCAGGTTCAGAGGAGGGCAACCAGGGTGGTTAAAGATCTGGTACATATGTCTTACGAGGAGCAGCTTAGGGACCTGGGAATGTTTAGTCTTACATAATGAAGGTTGAGAGGGGATATGATGGCCACATTTAAATATTTGAAAGGATGTCATATCGAAGAGGGGTCTGGCTTGTTTTTCATGGCTTCACAAACTAGAACATACAGCAATGGTTTCAAATTACAGGAAGAGAGGTTCCATTTTGAACATTAGGAAAAACTTCATGACAGTTAGAGCTGTTTGGCAGTGGAATAATATGCTGCCACAAAGGAGGGTAGTGGAGTCTCCTTCTTTGGAGGTTTTTAAGCAGAGGCTGGATGGCCATGTGTCGGGGGTACTTTGATGGGGGTTCCTGCATGGCGGGGGGGGGGGTGTTGGACTGGATGGCCCTTGTCTTATCCAACTCTATGATTCTATGTTTTTTCTTTCAGTGCTGGCCAGGGAGGTTCTCCTAAAAGACCTTGGCCAGCCAGGCACCAACCCAAACGAGGACCTTTCAGGCAGTGCAGAACACCTGCAGCAATGCCCCCTGCATCTGGGGAGTTCTGATGGAGTTGGGGAGGCTGTCCCAGAAGGCAAGCAGCAACTCCCAAGTAGGCAGAGGCTTTGGGGTTGGCTTACCTGATTTTACTGATAGGACCATGAAGGGAATTCCCATTACGTGAGGTGTGCCTTGCCACACACACTGCTTGTTTCTGGGAGGGGGGTGAGGATAGGTAGGGGCCTGAAGCAGGCTGGCAGCAGTGTGATCAAAGCTGTGTGGTGTCCCATCTCCCCACCCCACCCCTGGCCTGGAATTCTGCTGGCACAATGCCAAGGTCTTGCTCCCTAACACCATCCCCACCCGTGGTGCAATGCTGGGCAGCACTCTCTCAGCGGCCCTCTTGGCAGAAGAAGCAGGGGAGACCTGGAGGCAGCCGGTGGCCCCCACTCTTGGGTTAGCCCAAAGTTTTTCCACACATATGGCTTGTTCAGTATCATTAGTAGCAATTAAAGCAAATTGATGTTGTCTAAAGTTTCATTTGGCTTCAGCAGATGTGACAGTTGGAAGCAACCTGAACTCACTATGAACCCACCCACCCACCCCCGTGTGTGTGTGTGTGTGTGTGTGTGTGACTTTAGGAAAGAAATCATGCTGGCTTCCTCCTCCTCCTCCTCCTCCTCCTCCTCCTCCTCCCTTCCCTCCACCCCATGGTTTCTCCTGCCAAGCACTGGCAGATTCAATCCCTGATCTGGATTTTTTTTGCTCAAGGAAGTGGGATAGATAGTGCTAATGTTAGGTGGATTTGTAATTGGTTGACTGATCGCACCCAAAGGGTGATCATAAATGGCCTCTCATCAGCTTGGAGAGACGTGACCAGTGGGGTGCCCCAGAGTTCTGTTCTGCGTCCAGTGCTGTTCAATATCTTTATTAATGACTTGGAGGAAGGAATAGAGAGTATGCTAATTAAATTTGCAGATGATACCAAATTGGGAGGGGCTGCTAATTCCCTAGAGGATAGGATGAAAATCCAAAAAGACCTTGACAGACTAGAGAGCTGGGCCAAAGCTAACGGAATGGATTTCAACAGAGGGAAATGTAGGGTGCTACATCTAGGTAAAACAAAAATGAATTGCACAAATATAAGATGGGGGATACTTGGTTGGAGGATAGTACCTGTGAAAGGGATCTGGGAGTCTTGGTGGACCATAAATTGAACATGAGTCAGCAGTGTGATGCGGCGGCCAGGAAAGCCAATGCGATTCTTGGTTGTATCAACAGAACCATAGTGTCTAGATCAAGGGAAGTGATAGTGCCACTCTATTCTGCTCTAGTCAGACCCCACCTGGAGTACTGTGTCCAGTTCTGTGCGCCTCAGTTTAAAAAGGATGTTGACAACCTCGAGCGGGTGCAGAGGAGGGCGACCAGGATGGTTGAGGATCTGAAGGAAATGTCTTATGAGGAATGGCTTAGGGAACTGGGAATGTTTAGCCTTTCAAAAAGAAGACTGAGAGGGTATATGATAGCTATGTTTAAATATTTGAAAGGATGTCATATTGAAGAGGGAACAGGTTTGTTTTCTATGGCTTCAGAGACTAGGACTCGGGGCAATGGTTTCAAACTACAGGAAAAGAGATTCCGTTTGAACATTCGGAAGAACTTCATGACAGTTAGAGCTGTTCGGCAGTGGAATATGCTGCCGCGGAGGGTGGTGGAGTCTCCTTCTTTGGAGGTTTTTAAACAGAGGCTGGATGGCCATCTGTCGGAAATATTGTGAAGGGGTTCCTGCATGGTGGGGGGTTGGACTAGATGGCCCATGAGATCTCTTCCAACTCTATGATTCTATGATTCTATGACTAATAATGAGAGCTGTAATGGCTAAGGGAGTTTTCTAGCACTGCTGCTGAGCACCATGAAGCGATGCCTGAGCACCCTTGGGCTTGGACCCTTTAAGACACTAATTGGGACCACCAGACTAACCTTCAGTTGCATGGCTGCAGAAGGAGAGGAACCCATACCGGGTGGGTGGGTAGGGGGTGGGAACAGGAAGCCCAGTCCTTGCTCCAGGGCAGTGGTGCCTCTCTGCCCTGCCCACCTCTGCTGCCATCTGCTCCTTTGGCTGGAGAGAACGAGAGCCCAGTTGGGAGTGAACAGCTGCTTTCTGCCCTGCCCTCCCCTGCCCTGCCAGTTCTGGTGCCTTTCGGGGTGCCTTGAAAGAAGATAAAAGGGCAACTTGACCTCTTTCTCTCTTCATGAGGAGCAGGTGGTGGGTGCCAGTCTACCCCTTGCCAGGACTGAGGCATTAGGAAAGGATTGGAGAACAAGGGTATCATTGGCTCTCATGATGGATGCCTAAGGACAACCCCCGTGTTGGAGAGAGAGGCAGGAGATCTCTCAGTGCCATTTGCAGGGAATCGTAAGCAGGTGAAGACATTTGCTTGGGAATGCCCTGAAGCAAAGGATGAGCCCCTGTGTGAGACAGAATGCTGGACTGGATGGGCTGTGATGGCCTGTTCCAGCAAGGCTGTTCTTATGTTCTTATAATTCAAATGGCACGTGGGCCAGCTTCTATCCCTGGCATGGAATGGAGCAGGGAGTTGTCCTCTCCTTTGCCTCAGGCAGCAAAAGGTCTTGAGCTAACCTTGCTCCCCTCTTGCTGGTGACATGCACAGGCACACCCATATTCCCTAAGTGCAGCTCCTTCGTGGTTAGCTACTATTTAAATTGGTGTCATCACACCAACGTGTTAATTAAAACCTGCTGTCCAAAATCTCTTGGTGCAATTTGCAGTGTAATCGGTAGCCTCTGGTGCATCATTGTATCTCTATTAAAAGGAATTCTATGTAATGATGCTGGGGTTTAATTAGTTTCTTTGCCAGTGTTGTAAAACATCATGATAAACAAGTCTGCAGGTTTCAGGATCATTCTTTTCCTAGAGTTTAGCTCATTAGCTGATGATGAATCATTAGGGTCTTCCTGGAATTTTGTTATCTAATTCAATTCAACTTTTAAAAATCATTATTCTGCATTCATTTCTTCTGACTGGACTGCTGTGCTTGGATGATGGGAATCACCACCTTCTGACTTCTGTGGGTGTTCCTCCGAAGGGCTGAGCTGCCTGAGACCCAGAGCCCAGGGTCACTCTGCCCACATGACCATGCAAACACCAGCCCTTGTGCTCTGGGGGGAATCTCGATGGGAAGGCAGGGGGTTGGACTGGATGGCCCTTGAAGTCTCTCCCAACTTTTATGATCCGATGGTCCTATGATTCTATTACAGGCATGGCAAGAAAAGGCTAAATTCATCTCTGTAAAACTAAGGACCATCTTGTAGCAGGAAATAGGCCACCTGGCTTGGGCCTCAGTTTAGCCAGAGAACTCAAAAGGAGAAAGTCAGTTTAGCCAGAGGGGTAAATCCAGGCCGGGCAGGTCAACCAGCCCGACCTGGCTTCTGGATGTCTCCTGGAGGGAGACCACGGCTGTCCTGTGGATGCTGCATGTGTATATAAGTTGCCTGAAAAGGTCTGTGGACTGCTTTTCCTTGGCTCTGGGTGGCTCATGTGAACAGTTAACAAAATCCGAGATGGCTGTCGTGGTGTCTTCTCTATAATCCACCGAAAAACCCACCACCAGGCCTCGTGTGTGCATGTGCGTTTGCATGTGTGTGCATGTGTGATTCCACTGCCTGGCAATCTGGGAGGGGAGCTCCAGCAGAAGCCCTGAAGCACCAGATCCATGTGCCTGAAGATGTGGATTTGCCCACAAATGCTTGCATTAAAATAAAACAAGTTGTCTTCAATGTGCCACAAGCTTTTTGCCTTTTTAATTTAATTTTACTTTATTCTCTTTAGGCAAGCTTTCCCTGAATGATGGACCACCAGGTGTATTTTATATGAATCTATAGGTTCACATAGACTTTGTGTTTATAACTGCTTATAACCTTGTAGCTTTAATGTAATGTTGTCTACTAATGCTGGAAGATGTCCCTCAATTCCTTGTTCTCAAATACTTGAGCATGTCTCAATTATACTGGATGGTATATTATCCCTCATTACTGTAAGTCGCCTTGGGTCCTTTTTCCAAGAAGAAAGGCGGAGCAAAAATATTCCTTTGGGTTTTGCCAGATGCTTTCCACGCCCTCCCTCTCTGGTCCTTAAGGATCTTTGTCTAGAAATGCATTCCCCTGCAGAGACAAAGGGCAGCAAAGCCAGGGCCACCAGCCATGTCCTGATGAACCATCCCTGCCCTGCACACTGGAAGGAGGAACCGGGGCTGTGACTCCTCCCCATTCTTTTCTCTTTGGACAGGGCTCCTGTTGCCTCCTGACCCTCGCAGGCAGCCCAAAGGGCAGAGGAGGGTTCTTAGAGAAACTGTAGCAAAAGGTTCATGTTGCCATAGTAACACACACACACACACACACACACCATCACCTCTGTCTGGAACAAAGGGGGGTCTTGCCCCCTCCCCCTCCCTCTCCTTCTTTACCTCTCTGAGTGTTGAAGACCCCCCCCCCGCCAGCTTTAGGTAAACGATAAGAGTGTGTGTGGGTGGCAATCAACAATTAACCCGCCCCCCTGCTCCCAGACTTGGGTGGGCAGACAGGAGGGCAAGAGAAGGACACTGCTCGACATCTGGAAAGTTCCCCTCAGTCCAAATGACCCATCCCACCCAGGGCCACAACCTTCCCACTCTCAACCTTGTGTGTGTCTGTGGGGGGGGGGTAGAGGAGGAGGGCAGAGTGAGGAAGGCCTTCCAGTTGGATGGGTTGCAATGGGGGCCAACTTGTCTATGGGGTTTCTAGGGCCAAAGAAAGCCCAGCTTGCATGTGAATGGCACCCTACCAAAAAAGCCTCAGAGGTTGGGTCATTTTCAGTGTGTCTGCCAAGAGAAGCCCACCCCTGCCTGCCACGTCAAACACCATCTGGCCATGTTTTCTGTGGTCCACCAAGGCCATCCTTTGTGTGTCTTCAGGACTAGCAGGCATTTGGGGGGAAACCAACCTGGGCCGGGTCAAATTATCAGCACGTAGGAAGCATGAAGGCCTCCCTTGTCCACCCTGCTCTCCTTGCAGCGGCCCACAGGGGCCTCAGTGGGAAGAGAGCAGAATTCCAAGAGACGCCTTCCTTTCCCAGAAAGGCTTTGGAGCTCTCTTCCCCCAAAGACGTGGCCAATGTGTCCTGTGATCAGCCTCCCCTGGGCTCCCACCTACGGATTCCCTTCTAAAGGGGTCCCATGAGATCTAAGGAACATGCTTCTCTCTGTCTCTGTCTCGGTCTCTCTTGGTGTTGCAACATTGCTGGCACATTGTTCCTCTGCACCCTATCTCTGCAGTGCAGAGTGGGCTTGTGTCCAAGGGAAGACTCTCCAGCCCGTGGGTTGCTCTGAGTTCCAGAAAAACCCCTTTTCAACTTCTCCAAATGAGTGGAGTAAAATCTTCCCATTTTAGAATGTGATGTTGCTGATTGGTGATCAGAGTTAATCCAGTGACACCCCCCCCCTCCAATTCCTGTAGCTCATCATTTTCAAAAACAAGAAACCCCACCTGAAATGACAAGTCCACCGGACGCTGTCCCCTGGCCAGGCTCCAGAGAGGCACCACAAGGGAATGTTGGTGGTGGGTGCCCAGCCTGCTCTACCTCCTTGGCCAGGGCTTTGAGGGGCACAGCCTTGGAGAGCCCCTCCCACAGTGCTCAGGTGAGCTGCCTTCAAATTACCCGCTCATTAGGAACGATGCATCTTTTCTGCAGGCTGTCATGCCAGTTCTTTGTGCAGGCTTCCTTGGCAATGCGCCGGAGCATCTGAAGCTAATGGCCTTCACAACATATGCCATAACTCATTAAGGAATTCTTCCTGGATTACGACTGAGGTTTAATGACTTGTTAAATATGTTTAACACCTATGATTTTGCTTTTAATTTCGGAAACAGTGTGATCAAAGTGTGTCCTGAGAATTTCGCTCTGATTTGGTGAATACCTGCAGGTTGGACTGTTCCAGGGAAGAGAATCTTAAAATGAATTGCAGTCCTCCAAGGTGTGTTTAGACATCAAAGCGCTGCCAGCCATTGCCAGGTTAATCGGCAGCAGGAAGCAAAATGGGCAACGGCTGCCCCTCCGCCCTGGCTGGTGCCTTGCAGCTGGCCTTTGCCACCTGGACCACCACCGGCCTCTGGGGATTGGTCAGGCTTGGCTTTTGCCCACAGGACCTTCCTCCTTGTCATTTTCTAAGTAGCCAGGAAATAAATGGGGCTTTTAATTTTTTTTTAAATGAGACCTTATTGTGTTAAACTCATTAGGAAGAGCTGGGGCTTAATTACACTATAGATTTTCCTGAAGGGAAGGTTGCCGAGGTAATTTGCGACATGGGGACTTTGTAGGATAAGTCAGCCGTAAGCATTCTCTCTTTTTAAATGTTTCCTTCCCTCTTGAAAGGGTGCATGTCCAGGCCTTTGAGGTCTCAGCAAGGTGCCTGAGTGGAGCCTTGCACAAGATGCCGTTGTGACACACACACATTTCATCACATTTCATCTTCATCCATTTCAGACTTGCCTGGTCCTTGTGGAAGCAAAAAGCATGGGGTGGTGGTGGTGGATGGCAAGCATGCCAGGAAAAGGATGGCTCAGGTGGTGTGGGTCCCTGCCCAAAGGCCACCCAGCATTTCTCTCTCTCTCTCTCTCTCTGCTTCTTGGTTTATTTTGGATTCTTCCTGGAGGTGCTTTATTGACTCTCTTCCTTCTTCAGCTGCTCTCTGAAACACTCAAAAGGCCTGGAACATCCAATGAAACAATCTACAAACAACTGACACATTTTTTTTAAAAAGTGCTAAGCCATTTGGGAAGATTATAAGAAAGCCCACTTTTCATAGAATCATAGAGTTGGAAGAGACTTCAGGGGCCATCCTGTCCAAGCCCCTGCCATGCAGGAACCCCCATCACAGTAACCCTGAAAGGTGGCCATCCAGCCTCTGCTTAAAAACCTCCAAAGAAGGAAACTCCACTACCGTGGCAGCATATTCCACTGCCAAAGAGCTCTAACCGTCATGAAGAGGCCCACAGCTGAGCTGCTGTCAGCCAGCCTTGAGAGCTGTGGCAAAGAGTTGAGTTGTAACATTCTGTCAAAGGCTATTTCTCCCTGACACATCTTCCTTCAGCTCCCTGATGCGAGGCCACTTGCAGGGCCACCTGGGCCTCTGAGGAGAGGGTGTTTCTCAAGTTTTTGTCCTGCAGCCACGAACACCCCTCGTGCGTCACCTGCAGCAAGCTGCTCCCGTGAGCCCCTGAAGCCACTTCCCTCTGGGCCCACCAGGCGTGGCCTCCTGCCTCAGCTGTGCAGCTGCTCCTTCAGGAGCAGCACAGCCCCTCTGGTTGTGCTCCCAAGCCCTAGGCCCAGAATTGCCTGAATTAGCCACTACAAAGCCCAGGCTGCAGCCTGGCAACTGCATCACCTCGTCTGATTGTGAGGAGCAAGAAAGAGGAGTCACCAGGCTGCTTTCAAGGAGGGGGGGTGTTCCTCAAACAACCTCTCTTGGTATCTCTTTAGAACCTGGCTCCTGCTCCCCCTTCTAACATTTCTTTACTGAAATGGCTGCATATACATGTCATCGATATTAAGAAAACTGCAATTTCCCTTCAGTTCACCCCTTTTTCATTCCATAACACAGTTTCCTTAAAGGACAATGAATTACTTTGTTTGCCTTTCAGTGACAAATCACAGAATAAAGTCCCACATGGTGTAAAGCAAGTTACCTACAGAAGAAACACGATGACTGAGACAGACAGATACCATAAATGAGCACCACTTCTAATTCTGGGCTAAGCCTACTCCCTTTTCAAGGTGTTCTGAGAAGCCTTCAGACCTGAACCAAGAGCTCAGATTCACATGCAAGAAGACTCAGAGGGCCCATGCTGAAGGACACCTTCCAGAGCAGAAACTGTAACAGAGTCCATTTGCCAATGGAGGTTGGGTACAAAGCAAACAAAGCTGTCAGTTTCTCACCATGAGACCTGAAACAAAAGTGAAAGGAATATAGCGATCTGTCTTGTAGTTGTGGCTTATTGGTTAAAATGCTGTGCTGCAGCTGTACCTGGGATTAAATTTCTGGTAGCAGGCTCAAGGTTCACTCAACCTTCAATCCTTCTGAGGTCAGTCAAGTGAGTAACCAGTGGGCTGGGGCGGCAGCGGAAGGCAATGTGTGGCCTGTATGATTACTTGTAGAGATGGGCACGACTTAGCGGAATTCCCGTTTCCGTTTCCGTTACTCGTTTCCGTTACGGAACGGAAACGGTAACGGGAATTACTCCGCCAGACTTCGAGCTCGAACCGACGAACGAACAATTTGGTCTGATTTTTCGTGGTCGTTACTTGCATCGCGGCGATCGCGCGATGCCAAGCGGCACAGAAAAAAACTTTTAAAAGTTAAAAAAAAACCCCGATTCCCGGCCCTAAAAGCAGTCGAAAACTGTCTGAGGGCACCTACCAGGCCAGAAGGGGTTTTTTTTGGGGGGGGGTTCCCCGCCCCCCTTTCCTTGGGCTAGTGCTGCTGCTGTGCTGCGCTGGTACCAGGCGGGGGGGGGGCATTGCCATTCGGTGTGCGGGCGGGGGGATCCAAAATGGCGACCGCAAATTTTTCTTTGAAATCGTGGCCCAAATACCCAACAAAGCACCACAGAAACATGAGGAAAATAGCTATTTTAAACACTTGAATTTTTACTGTAGCAGCAGTGGGTTTGTCTTGCCAAAATACTGATAGGAATATGTCAATTTTTATTAATATAGGCAGCCACCGTAGAT
>JAHTLZ010000008.1:23215267-23231807 GCA_023846285.1 Phrynocephalus versicolor | reverse complement strand
CCAAGGTGATTGGCCTCCTCCTCCAGTCTTTCCTCTGGGCTGCAAGATGCCGTGTTTCACACAGAAGGGGGGTACTGATTTGAACAGCGTTTGCATCGCAGGCAGTGTGGTGCCAGACCAGACTCAAGGTGATTGGCCTCCTCCGCAACTCTTTCCTCTGGGCTGCAAGACACTGTGACCCAAGGCCAGTGGCATTTATATTCCTGTCATGCCATTCAGCTCCATCCTTTTTATACTGGAGCTGGCAATGAGCCTGCCGCACTCTGGCTCTGTGCTGTGGTGCTCTCCTACTCTGCCTTGTGGCCTGGCCGGAGTGGCCGCCCTTACTCTGGCCTTATGGACGCGTCGACCATAGAGATAGTCCTCCTCCTTGTATAGCCTAGTGGGCTGGGCTGTGGGCTATAAAAGTTAAGTCAGAGCAACCCAGAGCCCTATCCCATTCCCATCCCTACCAAAACTATTCCTGGCTGTAGCTACTGGCTAGGTACGTACGTACGTACAACGTAGCTTTAACCACCTCAGGCTCTAACTGTAGTCTAATGCATTGCTGAATGCTGACCAATCCATGACCAAAAGCGGGGTTGCATTGGCTTTGGCTCATTGGCTGTATTGCTTGTCCTTTAAGTGTGTGTGACTTTGACTGTGAATGTGAAGTGAAGGCAGAAGGACCTTGGAGATGGGGGGGCCAATTTGAGAGGAGTAGAGTAGTAGACCTCTCATCCAGATTTGGGGAGGAACGGAATGTCTTTCTCCTGCTGCCTCTGAGAGAGGTGGAGGGGAGATGGGATGGTATCAAAACCAAACAACTAAAAAGTACAACAAACAGGCACATCAGCCAGACCAAGTAGGGTGGCTGCTGGCTGGTTCAGCATCAGCAGATTCAGCACAGCAGACCAAGAGGGAAAAAAAAGAAATGCAAATTTGTTTCTACCCCACTTTGTTTGCTTAGGATGCACTCTAGCCTTGTTGTGCAGCAGCAAGTCCATCACCCAGGCAACTGTATTTCGCCTGCTCGTTTGCGGGACCCGCGCTCGCCTGCCCGCGCGCCCGCGCGCCAGCCAATCCCCCTGCCGTTGCCGCTGCCGCCACCCACGCATGTACCCCCGCGCCCCCGCCGCCCGTGCTACGCCCGCAAGCCGCAAGTCTCAGTCGGATGTCAAAATGCGCGAAATCGCGGCAGAAACGAAAACGAAAAAACGAAAAACAAAACGACTAATTTTTTTTATTTTTCGCGAAAAACGGAAACGAAACGAATCGGACCCTAGCCGAAAACGAAAACGAAAACGAAGTTTTTTTTCTGAGTCGTGCCCCTCTCTAATTACTTGTAAACAGCCCAGAGAGTACTTTAAGTGCTATGGGGTGATATGTAAGCAGCACACCTGACTTTTGCTTTGCTTTGTCCTGCTGGCACCCTTGAAACTGAGATCCCAGAGCATTCTGATGTGTTGCGTGCTCAAAAGAGCTTTTATTTATTTATTTATTTTGAATATTTTACCCCACCTTTCTCCTAGGAAAAAGACCCAAATGTTTTCTGGTTCCCTTTGAGCAGATGCAGGAGAGGAAAGGAAGATGAATACCTTCACCTCTGCCACTGCCCCCCCCCTCTCAGAATCCGTTCTGGCATGGCTTCCAGAATCCAGAGGAAACACACCGAACATCTGCTCTTCCTTCCATGGCTTTATTTGTACCGAGGTTGAGCAGTACAAAAGGCAAGTGTTGCAGAACTTCCAGTCCTGCCACCCTACAATCTTGGTCCTTCCTAGGCTTCACACACAATGACATATCTTGATTGCCATTCCTTATCTCATCAGAATCTGAAAAGGACTTTGCTTAGAGGGAACATCCTAATTTGTTGACACTTAAATCCAGCCCTCCCCCAAAAAAGCTGGGGACAGAGGGAGAGAGTCCTTGTTTCCACCCTGTGGGGTCCAGCAGGCTCCTGAAACTCCAGTGCTCCAGACACCTGCCAGGACAGCAATGGTCGGGAAGGTGGTTGGTTGGAGTTGGCAACTTTCTTAAGAGGGGTTAAGGGAAGAGTTAATTTGCAGGCCAAATAACCCGCAGAAAGATCTCCCAAGCAAATGTAGGGTGATTTCTCCTCTTTTTAATTATATCAAATTAAGGTTATTAAAAGTTAAGTTCTGGATTGAGAACATTTTCCAGCAAAAGGTGTTGCAACATCATTATTTCTTCCCAAAACGCACTTACTGTACATTTCTCAAAGCCATCAGCCTTGATTGAAAGCTAATGAAAAAGCTGTCCTGCGTCAGTTTCTTCCTTGTATCCATTAAGAATAATTATGGCTGAACAATTTTTGATGCCTGTAACCTTCGCAAGTGTTGCTAATGGCATTATAAATTGCTCCTTGTCCAATGACTACAGTCTGGGGCTTAATTCAAAAGTGCGCTGTCAACAGGGCAGATTTGTGTGGCTAATGAGTGCATTTAAAACAACAGCCTTGGCTCATGCATCCTAATGTCGATAAGAGGACGTGGTTCAATAAAGCGTCTCGTCCATAATAATTAGCGCCAACAAATGTACTGAATTCTCCCAACTGCAGCAGGCTGGCCTCTGCTTTCAGGGTCTCCCACCCCATTCCCTGCTGGCCAAAGATGGGCGTTTGGGGTGGCCTCGGCACTGGGCTGAAGGCCTTGCTATGTCACAGGCAATGTCAGACGCATCCATTGGGGCTAATGTGGCCATGTGGGACCCTTCAGGAAGACTCTTCGTTTGCCTCTGTCCTCCCCACTGTGTCCAGAAGTATTGCCATGGTGGCTGGGTGGTGGTGGGGGGGAGGGGAAGGAGAAAATGCCTCTCCAGGAGCCACTGGAGAGATACAAGGCCACTTAGTGTCGCTGTAGGACACCCATGGGCAGTGGCCCCAAGTTGGTTCTGAGTCTGTGGTCTCCTTTAACACCAGAGCTCATGGCTAGGAGGCCACCCAGCTGGTTCTGCAGCATGCCTCCCACAGAGCCTGATTCCAAGCAAGGTGATGTGGAAAGGAAAATGGCTGCCCTGCCAGCCCGCAGGGAGAGGCGCAGGAGGGATGGCCCTGAAGGGAGTGCCAGGCAACGGTGGGCTAGAGCAGGTGCCTCCAGTATGAGTGCTTCTGGGCAGGGAGGCAAGTTTCCAAAGAGTCTGGGTTACTTAAGAGTTTTGCTAGTTGCAAGGATGGGCACAGAGGAAGGGAGTGAGGGTTCAGGGGTGGGTGGGATGGGGGTGGGCACGAGGCAGGCTGGCCTGCCCTCTCCTCTGCACACCATGCAAGGTGTGTAGGTGAGGCCAGCTCTTTTAGGCTCTTGGCCCAAGCCTGCATGTGGCGGGAGAGGGAGCCAGCATGAATCCTGGAGGCAGCCGGAAGAACCCAGCCATGGCCACCCGGCATTGGCCAGGAAGGGGAGACCCTGGGAGGCTCGAAGTGCTACTGCATACCAGTGTGTTCTAGTTTTGCCTTCTCCCTTCCTCAGGGACAATGATGCTTCTGGCCGTTATTGGTGGTTGCAGAGCACACCCATTGAGGAGGGGCTCTCGCCCATCCCCTCCTGATGTTGCCTGTGTGGCAACCCATGGTCCGAAGAGGGGAGGCTCTCACTTCTCCACAGGCACTCTAAGTGAGACAGGCCACGAAGAGGTGGAGGTTGCTGCTCTGGCTTCTTTGGAGAGACTTGTGGGAGGCAGACATTTCTGATCTGAAGACCCTGCCCTGCGTTCAAGACCCAAGGCGTGAAAGATGGCCCTCCAACCTCAGCCTAAAGCCCTCCGCCTTTGGAGGGAGCGAGCAGCCCTGCGGAACAGCTTACAGTCTGAATGATCTTCCTCCTGTTATGTAAGAATCGCCTTGTTTGGCTCCTGCTGTCTGGGCAAGTGAGCGTCTCCCATCCCCCTTCTGGCAACCTTTCTGAGATCTCCAGAGGGCGGCCCCATTTCCTTTGAGCCAAGACCCACCCAGGTGGCTCTCCAGACCTTCCACTCTCTTCCCTGGCCTCCCCTGTACATGTTCAAGCTTGCCGAGGTCCTTCTTGACGGTGGGGCCCAGTGGGTCTCCGGGCCAGTTATGAGGCCAGCCCCAAGTGGAGAAGGGCTGGTGCGGCTGGAACTGCTCACATGGCTCTCCTGTGTGGGTGCAGTCTGGGATGCCACCCACATTCTGAGCTTAGGCTGTTCCCAGCGGTGGAGCTGTGTGGGGGGACAGTTTTGGAAGCCACTGAGATTTGGGTCAGCCTTGAGTCGCTGCGGAAGGAGGCTGCGGCAGCTTCCCTGAGAAACTCCGGACCGCAGACTTTCCAAGGCGGGCCTTGAACAGGGGAGGAGAGGCATCAAGAGGCTGACAGTTGCAAGCGGGGACAAAGTCCCATTTGTCCAGCTGCTTGAGGAGAGAAGGGGGAGGGCGCTGGAGCGGGGGCTGGGTGCGAAGGCTCCTTTGTCTTGCTTCCAGCGGAGGCGAGCAGCAAATAAGTTCTCCCGAAACGGCTTCCTTGGCGCTTGCCGGGGGCTGCTATCGCTGCTCCTCAGGCAGAGGATGCCTTATCGAAAAGACACCCCGACAAGGTCGGGACAATGGCGGGCAGGCGCATCCCAGCGGCCACCGTCCCAGCCCCTCCTAAAGCATCTCCGGCCGCCGCCGCCGCCGCCGCCCCCATCCCAGCAGCAAGCGAGGGCGCGCCCGCCGGGCGCAAAGAGAGCTTGGCCCAGGCGCGCTGCCTTCCCTGGCGCTGCCTTCCCCCGGCTGGCACTCGCTCTGGAATGACACGCGAGGAAGCGCAGCGAGCGCCAGAGAAATGGCCAAGACGGGCAGCGAAATGGTGGGATCAGGGGTTAAACGAACGCGGTTGTTTATGAGGACGCAGCTTGCATCCATTTGCATTTTAATATTATCTCTGTGAGGCGAAAAACCATTTTGGGGACAGCTTGTTTGGAAGTCCCATTAACAGGTTATTTATGGGACCGCTGACTGCCTAACCCTTACCCTTGTTTTGTTAAACATGAAGCAGACATGAATCAGATGAGTGGCCACATGGCAGCTATTGTTTTCCGTGGCATTAAATGTCATTGGATTCAATTATTCTCCACCTGACACTTCCTCTGTTTTTATCCTCACCACTCTGCCCTCCGCAAGCCCGCCCCCCGCTCCCCTTTGCCAACCTTTTTATTTTTATCTGTGTTAAAAGGCAGCGACACTTTTAAGTGGCAATATTGTGAGCTGCCAGCTGGGACCCACGTGAGAAGGCTTTTCCTGCTGCTCTGGCCAAGCCCCCAAAGGCTTGACTGGCGGTGGTGGTGGGAAAATCCTCTAATCAGCCAGGGAGCAGCGGGGACTGTCCGGGGCAAGGCGCCTCCTCTGACCAGGGACCGCCCTTGATGGAGGGGGCAGCGGGGGAGGGGGAACGACTCTCGCCTGGAGCAAAACCAGCGCTGCAGGCCAAACAAGAACATGGCTGGGCAGAGGAGGGAAAATGTTTATCTCTGTGTGGATCAGCCACTTCTTCAGACATATCTAGCCTCCCTAATTGTGATTTGTCTCAATTTAGGAGAAAGGCAGCAAGCAAGCAAGCAAGCAAACAAACAAATAAATAAATAGTTTTCATCTTTGCTGCTTCCTAAGATAAATTATATATTTCCTAACTTTTGTGGAAAGAAAACCAATCTGTACTTGCTTTTAATTCCAAATATTAGTCCTTAACCTTTGAGTTTATTTTAATTTTTAGGATTGTAATTTCATATTAAAATAGGCCAGATGGTAAAGGTCTTGCGGAGGCTGTCTGTCAAGATTTCCATATGATTCCATCTCCTACAGCGTGCTTCTGTGTGACAATTTCCACAATGAATGATGTATTGTGAGTGGCGAGGCGGGCAAACACGTCTCTGCTCCTCCTCTGTGTGCCCTTTTGGGGCATAAATCCTAAAAGGCCGACTGTGAAGTGCCTTCTTTGATATGCCTTGGCAAAGGCAGGGCTGCAGTTTGCTGGGGATACATTAGCTTCCACTTGCCTGCCTATTTTGCATATTGTGTAAAGGGTTTTCAATGCTCCTTCAAGTTTCAGGAAGTTGCACTGATAAGAACTGCACCATTAGCATAGATAGAACTCCGTTCTTTGATTGTGAATGGTACACAAGAAAGCTTTGTGAGGGCTTGAGTCATCAGAAAAGACAAAAAGGCAGTGGCACCTTAAAGACTAGCTGTTGTATTTTAATGTGAGCTCTCATGGGCAAGTCTGCTTCCTCAGACATAATCACAGATGAGATGGCAAATATTTGTAAACAGCATCAAAATACAGAGATTGTGGTTCATTTGTTGGTAGGAAAGTTAATGAGTACTTCACATTGGCCAATAGCCTCTTTGATTCCATCGTTATTCCCTACGATTGTGGTCTGTTACTTTTAATATTAGGCACACTTCTGCACTACAGTATTCATATCTTGCTCTCCCAGGCTGTTAATCCCACTCCCCCCCATCCCCGCTTACGCAGGCCCTGCTAAATCATTGGTGGAAATTCATGAAAGATGAACTCTCTGGCTGTCAGTCTCTCTGCTTCTTCAGTTTAGTAGTCACTTTGACACTAACCCTAAGCCCTCATTGGAAAAGGTGGGAATATTTTTCCACAAAGCTTTTAAACCAAGATGGGGTGAAAAAACAGATCTGTTGCTCATTAGGCACACAAGTCTGAACTCTCTGTCATGGAGTCCTTCCCCTCCTCCATTCGAGCCCTCTTTGGAGAGCATGCCAGACTGAAATCCTCTCCAATATGGTGGGTTGGAGGGCAGTTCATGTTTAGCAGCTTTTTTTAAAAAAAATCCTTCTCTCTTGCTAATCTAACTCCCCCTTGATTTCTCCACCCCCATCTCCTCCACAGCTATATTCAGTGCAGGATAGTGCTTTGAGCATCTGATGAAGTGAATGGCAGTCCTCAAAATATTGGTGCCTTAATATATTTGCTCGCCTTCAAAGCACTGCAGGATCCTGCAGACTGAGGTGGCCCCTGTGCCAGTGGGGAGAGTCCTGGTGGCCACAAGTGCCCTCAATGGCTAGAGCCATGCTCATGAGGCACACAGTGGTGTCTTCTGGAAGATCAGCCAGGAAGGGCGTTGCCCTCTTGTCCTGCTCATGGCCTCCCTCCAAAGGGTCATATGGATGACCATCCATGACTACATTGACTGATTTCATAAGAACACCAGTGTTTTCCATGGCACTTTCCACCCCTCATAATGTATATTTCTTTTCTCTGTGCATGCTCTTTGTAGCTTTGTAGCTCTACTGTTGACTTTTAATGTTCCAAGATGCCTCTTTTAATCCCCTGTTCTTAACTTGAATATGTCTTAAATGTTCCAGGCTGTATATTACCTCTCATTATTGTTAGCCACCTTGTGTCCTTTTCCAAGGAGAAAGGTGGGGTAAAATATTCAAAATAAAATAAAAATAAAAATAAATGTTGGAAGCCATGGGGCCTGCTGCATCCCTGGAGGAGTGCCTGACAGGCCCTTTAGCAGAGGAGAGCCTCCTGGCTCACCAGGGATGAGCATTGGGCAGAGGAGGGAAGCCAGGCAGCTGCTGCTGCAAGGGAGTCCTTCTCTCCAAGTCTCCCCTTAAATTTCCAGCCAAGAGTATTTTCTGTGTGTACCCAACCTTAGCTAAAGTTTCTGACTGAGAATAAACAACTTGTAGCAATAAATAAATTATGTCATTTAATTTTTACTCCTGAGTAAAATGTCTTCAGAGAGGCTGGAATTTGGAAATAAGGAGGCCTCATTTTATTTCACAGCCAGAAAGATTTGTATGCCTGGCCCTGCAGGAACTGCTGAATCTATTTTCATTATAACAAACATTGATTTTGCATTTAAAAGTCTCATTATCTGAGATAATGACTCTTGGGTTCTTTAGTTATTTTTCTGTTTCTAAATCATTAAGGCTGAGATCCTCCATGTAATTACTTGGGAGTAACTCCTATGGAACCCCCTTGGAACTCATCTCAAAGTAGACAGTCAAAGGATTGCACTTCAAAAGTCTTGCACTGGAACGGTGGGGGGCCTGCCTTATCAAAGGGGTGAAAGGGGCTGGAAACCAAGGACACATCTGAGCACACCAACATGCCTACAGAACCATGAGAGGGTCCAGGGAATGACTCTCCAGGTGGGGGCTCCTTGATTTCCTTCCCCGTTTTCATGCTTCTCCCCATCACTGAGTCCCTTTCCTGTGAAAGAACGGAAGCTTCCTGGCAGCACTCTCTCCCCTCCCTTCCAACTCCTGTTTCTTCTCTGCATTTGGTTTAAACCTACTTCTTCTGTGGTATCTCTTCCCTGCAGCTGGGACGGATCCTGGGAACAAGTCTGGAATGAAAAGGAGACACACCAAATAAAGGTAAGCAGAGAAAAAGGAGTAGGGAGAAGAAGTGCTGACACCAGGCGGGGATTAACCATTAAGCACAATAAGCAGGTGCTTAGGGGCATCAATGGAAGGGGGGGGCAGCACAGAAATTTTCGATAGCCGAATTTACCAGGGTCCATGGGCCATGTCAGTTGTCCTCTGAGAATGAGACTGTACAGGGGTGCCAGTAGCTGGTTTATTATTGTTTGTATTTTGAATTACACACATATGGCAGGGGCACCAAAATCTTTTAAGTGCCTAGGGCCTCTAAGGGTCTTAATTCGGCCCTGGCTGACACATATCACGTTTTAGGCTTTTTTAGTGGAAACAAGAGTGATTGTATTGCTAGACACAGGATTTAATTCTTCTGAGCCATGGGAATTTCCCCCCATGCTGAAAGGCAGAAGGGAGGGCCATCCATATCAGGAAGAAGGACAGGCCACCTTGGCAAGCTGATCCCTTCCTGGGATGGAGGGAGGGATCAAAGCAGCAGCACCTTGGACAGCTCCTGGCTAGCCAGAGAGGAAAGCCCTCTGGCAGCTGGAGGTGGTGGTGGGGGGGAGGGATGCCTTCCAAGGCCCTGCCCAAGGGCAATTCTGGCTCTGAAGATGCTCCTCGGTGGAAGAGGAGGGAGGGGTGGAGGGACTGGGTCCTGGAGGAGTGTCCGGTTTGAGACTTTTGCTTCCAGATTGAGTGCCGCCATGTCCTTGGCTGGTGTCTGTGAAGATTTCCAGCTCCACATAATTCTTCCTCATCATCAGTGATGTGTTTCTTCACTGCAACTGGGGAGTGACACAGTTTGGGTGGCTACGGAGGCTCCACAGCGGGCATCAGGATCAGGCCTCTTCCCTTTCTGTTCTTTCCTTTTGCAGGCCTGCTTGGTCCACTTTGTCCAGGGGCACAGGAACCCTCTTGAAAACCAGAACAATTTGACACAGGAAAGGCTCTGAAGCCCCAGGCATGGCAAGGTCAGAAGGCCAAGCAGAGTGGAGGGTGTCACATGCTGTTGTTGTTGTTGTTGGTGGTGGTGGTGGTCCAGGTGTACACTCCAGTTATGCCCTGCACTCAGAGACTTGGGTTTCTGCTGTGGCCTAGGATGCCCTTCAAGTTGAACTGGGTGCTGGAACCAGCCCTCAAGCCTAGCCTTGAAACCTTAACTGGCCTAAAGACTGCATCTAGAGCTCTGGCCAGGTCTGGGCAGAAGAATCACCTGGTTCTCTCTATTTACATCACCACCACCAGTCACTCCGCTGTTTCCAGGGTCAATTCCAAGTGCTGATGACCATGAGAGATGTGAAGTGCTGCGGAGTGTGGCGCTCTAATGGAGTAACCCCCCCCCCCGCAATACCTCATGAGTCTTCCTGGCTACTGAAAGCCTGTCATTGGAAGGGGGCCCTTTTCTCCTCCCTGCTCCCTTCAGAGGTAGGTTGTTTAGTGGTGCTTCTGTTGGCTTCTCTGAAGCTCAAAACCTGGCATTGGAACAGACTGTCCTTTTCAGTGCCATTTTATTAGAAAGAAGATTTTAAAAATGCTCACCTGGATCTCTATAATTTAATTGTCAACTGCTTTGGGCACCAGGCATGAGAGAGGAAAGGAGGTACAAATCATATATCTCTGTATGCGTAGCGAGGGTTAGAGTTTGCTTGATCATTCTCTCTCTCCTCCCCTCCCCTGCCAGGAAATTATAGAGGTATAGATAAGCAAATAAAACCATGCTCTGGTAATGTATACACAAAAGACTTACCTTTTCAAGTTCCAATCTAAAACCAAATAATATTCAGAGTAATTTAAACATGCAGTATTTTTTTTAAAATATGGCATTGAAAAGGACAGCCTGTTGTCATAACTGCTCTCCATTTGTATAGAGATGATTGGAAGAAAGTTCCCCAGCCTAAGAGCAGCTATTAAGAAGGCCCTAGATAAAAGATTTGGGATGCTGTATCCTTCCTGCCTATTACTTTGAGAAATGCAAGGAAATCAGCAGATGCACATTGTACATTTTATACATGGACCGCCAGCCATTTGACCAAGGGATGGAAAACTTCATTAGACTAGGCACATAAACTGTGCAAGGGTGGGAGGTGCGTTGGTGGGATTTCATTTGAATCATGATGACAATGGGAGGGCGGGAGGGAGACCTGCCAGCCAGAAGGGGTGAGATGGCACGTGGGTTCCTAGTGGACTTTTTACTTTGCTTGTGCATTGGGAGCAGAAATGCATGAGCCTGTAGCCTCCTTGGAAGGGGGATTGCCCATGGCTCAAGGCAGGCAGAGGCTCACCTGGCCGAGTGAGCAAGTCAGGCTCCTCAAACGCACCCAGGGAGCACACCTGGAGGGAACCTGGACACGGATAAATCACCCCTCAAGCCCTGAGCAGCCCAGCATGGATGGTTATTTCTTGCCCCATTTGATGGGGTGGGGTGTGACAGGCAGCTTTCCTTCCCCACCCCCACCCCCGCCCCCGCCCATGCCCACCCCTGCCACCTGCTCCCACTTATCCAGTTCCCAACTTAGACCACCTGCAGGAGGCTCTGCAGGACCCCTGGAGCAGGCAGCCAGAGCTGGGCAGTTGATGGGCTGGCCTGCACTGCCCACCTGCCCAGGAGTGGAAGCTGCCTCTTCTCAGCTCCCAGGGAGTGGCTGGGGGCTCTTGAAGATGGCCACCAGAGCATTTCAGCCACTGCCCTCCCCTTGGTTCTTTCTGCCTTCCCCCTCCCTGGTCACTTGTAGCACTTTTTTTGCAGGGGGTGGGGATCATTCTACACCAGGGCTGGCCAGAGGGAAGTTTTCTTCTTTGGATTGGGCCACTGGCATTGGTGGCAAGCCCTGGTGGGGGGATAAGTCCCAAATCCAGGCAATGCTGGCTCAGGACCAGCCAAGCACTGTCGGAGTGTGTGCAGGATGCCAGCAATACACCACGAGCTTCCACCCAAACAAAGTGGGCGGCAAGAGATGCTGAGATGTGGATTGATGTAAAATCGCATGGCTTCTCATTGCCAAACCAACTGTTTCAATGGGAGTTTCATGTGGGTTAAATTAATTCAGATAATTTGGATTTATGGCTTCGCCTCTTGTTTCCTGAACCCTTGCTGTGCTATTCTTGGCTTAGGTGTGGTTTGGCAGAATGAGTCGGAAGGGCTCCAATTTGCCTGCGTGTAACTACTGCTGAATTCCCCACTGCTGTTTGTTTATCTCACATTTATTACCCACCTCCAAATTCAAGTTAAGTACTCAAGGGCTTTTTCTAGTAGCACTAATGGAGGAGAATAGATGCATTATTTGTGAATAATGTATTGTGATGATATAATTTGGGTCTCTAAGCTCTAACCACAACTCGTCATGCCTTACATTATTTATAATTTACACACACCTTCCTAACATTTCCGTGTGCATATTTAACATCCAAAGCAATTTAACTCTTTGCGCTTCTGATTCCGGGCTATGAGGTACGAGAGTGCAAAGGGGGAGGGGAAAGGCTGAAAGTGTCTGCGGCCAGGGGTTGGGGGTCTTGGGTCAGGTCGAAGGGGGCGGGGAAGGGCTGATGTGGATACTTAAATGCTTGGATCCTCTTGCCTTTTCTTCTTTAGTCACTCTGAACAGTGAAGAATGGGCTTTGGAATATTCCGTGTTCAAGGAGAGTAACTGTACTCCAACAAAATGTTAGAACACATGATTGTGTGTTTTCACTACAGCTGGAGGAAGTGAGTGAGGTCGTGGGCTGGGGAATCTGTTGGCTTTCTTCCACATAAGACATTTTAAAAGGTCCAGGTCCTTCTGTTTAAACAGTGTGATTTGCAAAATATGACAAATTAAAAAAAATGTTCTGAAACTGAATCTCTGGCTATTTGTGTCAGGCAAATTCCATGGGTGTGGCTATTCCCATCTTTCACCAGATGTTGGGTCCTGAGGACCCAGGTCTTAATGCTGCCTTCTCCCCCCACCCCACCTCCACCAGCCCCTCCAGTGCCCGCAGGTTTCTCCACTTGCCATGGCTGATGGGTCCTTGACGTTTTTGCCCTTGCCTTAGGGGCAACGGCCCCAGGGTCCCCTTCGACTCAAGGGTGCACCCTGTTCTTCCCAGCGCATGAGCCCAGAGGGGTCTGTCTTGGAGAAGAAGGGCTTCTGGGGGAGTGGGGGCAGGCGGGCAGGACATCTCACACTACATGATGGGGGGAAGGAGAGGCCTGTGCTTCAGGAGGCACCTGGACCGTCACAGGGCTGACCTAGTGGCAGACCTTTCTCCAGGTTCTCCCGTGCCTCTCTCCAATGCACATAGCCAGGCAAGGGCCCATCCCATTTTGGCTTTTGTCAGATACTAAGCTTTCGCTCCAGGGGTGTGTGGTGGCGCAGTGGACTAAGGCTCCGAAACTGTTGGCTGCAAAGTCGGCAGCACGGCAGTTTGAATCCCGGGTGCCATGCAGCAGAGTGAGCTCCCACTGTTAACCCCAGCTCCTGCCAACCTAGCAGTTTGAAAGCACGTAAATGCAAGTAGATAAATAGTTACCACTGTAAAAAGTGGGAAGGCAAAAACAGTGTTTCCTTGCAGCCATGCTGGCCACGTGGCCATGGGCTTGCACAACACTGGCTCTTCAGCTTGAATACGGAGATGAGCACCACCGCTAGAGTTGGACACGACTAGCACGGATGTGCATTGGGGGAACCTTTACCTTTACCTTAAGCATTCACTCCAGGCCTTTTAAAGAACAACACAGGGCCGTAATCTGAGTTCAGGTCCCAACAGGCTCGAGGCAGGTTGGAGCCAAAGGGGATGTCAACCAGATAAGTATTTGGGCAGACAACTGCCTTCCGAGACCTCCCAACTGAGTTACCTTTGCCTCTGACAACTTCCTGAATCACAGGCCACCTTTGCAGACAAGGTCTGGCTCTCCTGCTTGCCTCTGTCTGGTGTAATTAAAGACCAGCAGGATTAAATGGTCTGTACGGACAGAGGTTTGCCAAGAGAGGGAGGCTCAATGCCCGAAGCAATCTCCCTGCTTGGGCAGAGAAGTGACACGGGCGAGCAGATCAATATGGTCACTGTTGTTAATATCAAAAGCCTATTAGTTTGTTTTTGCTTGGTTGGCAGCCTTCCAGGTCCAGGCTTGGAGAGGCCTAAGCATTTGCATGGTCTGTAATTGACTTTGCCGTGTTTTAAAGGTATTGTTTTGTCAAGGCCAATCACTGTGACGTTATAAATGGTCTTGTGGAGTCTCTCTCTCTCATTCTTTCCCTCTCTTAGCGGAAGAGGCCACAAAATTAATTTTCAGAGTTTCATATCAATTACCCCTCTCCTTGAGTTATGAAGAGGGACAGGAGAGCAGAGACTTAAAGACATGAAGTAACAACAGCCAACAGTAAGAGGATCTCCAGATCAGATCAGGCATCCCACTGACCCTAATAGAAGCATCAAATTAAGCAATACTGGAGTCAAATAAATATTGGCCTCTTAGCAAAAGAACCATTGATTTTTATGGTGAGCAACATTTACATAATAAACCACTCTGGTCGGGGAATCTGTCTGATCTTCCTGAGCAGAAGTTCTCCTTGAATGGCTGCAGCAGCAGAGGTGACTTTTAGAGGAAGCTCCGATTGCTCACTTCCCTCTCAAGACGTACACACAGAACTCTTGTCTTCTTGGCACCGGATCAGGCCAGTGCCTCTGGTCTCCCAGAAAGGACACTGAGGGCAAGGAAGGAAGCTTCGGTCTCTGTCTTTCTACTGGGTGTCGGTTGGCAAGTATTCTCTTCCTACAACCATGCTGTCCTCTTCCTGCCTCAGTTGGTCATTTAAACCATCCAACAAGGCTCAAAATCACCCAGAGAACCCACCGTTCCCTGTTGCACAGAGAGTTCCACAATATACGTATGTGTTCTGTGCTGCTTCTCAGCTAAGCACTGCATCCCAAAATTAAAAGCAGTGTTTAGTTGGAAGGATAATTATGTTTAGGAAGTTTAGGAGAGGTGCTTCCTTACATGCAGACCAAAGGAAGACTTACTCCCTCCCTTGCTGAACTGAAAGAGCAAAGGGGCACTCCCCCCCCCCCCCGCCCCCCATGAGACAAGCCATCTTGGAGCAGGTTTCTTGGCACCATGGGGAGGCAGCGTGGTCACCCAGTGGTGGGCAGTTGCCATTTCCACATTTCACAGGGGTGTGGAGTGGAGTGTCAACCAGGTCCCTCTGCAGCCATCACAGAGAGGGGCAGGGGCAGTGGGATGGGAACTGACAGCCCCCCCCCGCCGCTGCCACCCCCTGGCCCTCTTGGTCTTGCTACAACACAGGACGGGGGAGACCAGGAGTCCTTGAGGGATCGGGAGGAGGCAGACCTTTCCGAATTGGCCGGCCGAGCCAGCAGGCAAGAATGCCTGGCGTGATCTTCCCCAATCCAGCAGGCACTGACCTATGGAAATGCTTTGTGTCCCTATTGATTAAGCAGTTAGGCATTCTCTGTGTTAACTGCCTTTTATTTATATTCTGTGGAGAGCATGGAGCCAGCCTAAGGGGTGCATCACTCACCCTGCAGACAGAGCCCCATGGAGCCCAGCTGTCTTGGAATACAAATGCTCCTAAGGTGGAGAGCAGGTGAGGAGGCGAGGACGAGGCTACCAGGAGGCCAGCCTGGAGCTGGGAGGAGGTGGAGCCCTCCACCGGTGAGGCTTTTCCGCACAGCAGCAAAGGTCACATCCTCAGGCGTGTGCCTCCCATCTCCCAGCACGGGGCTTCCTTTTGCTCCGTCCAGTGGCGGCCACCCTGGGCACTCCCAGCATGAGGCATGGTCCTCCTCTTCTCAGGCAGGGAGGCTTCCTCCTGACTAGGCAGCCCAGCGCCTACCTGCAAAAGGTGCTTCTAGCACAGGCAGGGCGAGCTCCCTGACCTCTCCTCACTCTGGGCACCCAGAGGTCAGGGGAGAGACCAAATGGCACAGGCAGGGGGAAAGGGGGTGGCGGGGGGGGTAGCAGCCTGGGGCCCAGCGGGAGCACCCTCAGCCTCTGGGGAGCTGCGTGGGAAAGGCTGGCCTCTGCTTTGGCCCATCTGGGGACCTTGCAGCCCCCGCTCACGGTTCTCCCTTCACCAACAGCTGCTGTCCGCCACAGAAATGCAGCCCTTTAAAAGCAGGTAAAACTCACCCATGAACCACCGAGAGCCACGTCTTTACGGCCCTAACAGGATGTGGAATTGCTGCATGATGGTGGACGCTAAATGACAATAAACCTTCCACCTCTTATAAATTTAGCAAGCTTTTTAAAAATGATATTTGCTTCTGCAACTTTTTATGGCTGTTTGGTAACTTTAATCATTTTGTGAAATGCGATTCTTGGCCATAAATTCTCTGCCAAGTACAGATTTAGGGACATTGAGAGGACTGCAGTGGGCTGATAGGTAGGTTTTAATCTGACAAGGCCAAAAAGTCAGTCAGATTTATACCAATGCAGCACCTGCCCTGTAATTACAGTAGGGCAGACTTAACAGAAATTTGGAATATCAGGGAGGCATTGCAAAGGGAACATTTCAAGCTTGGAGAGGGGATGGAGAGGCATCACTTACCAGATGTTAAGAATTTATTGGGGTGTGCTTTAGAGGGGGTGGGTGGATAAGGGCAGTCTCTGTCCAAAGGCTGAACTCCGGCCTGGAGGAGCACCAGGCTCTTCTTTGGTGCTTTGCTCTGGGAAAGGCCAAGGAGAACCTTCCAGAGTCCAGTCCCAGGAGACACAGGTCGCCCACTGCGAGCCCTCAGCCAGCCACCCACCAGCATCCAGATTGTGACCTGGTGGGAATAGACATGGAGAAGGGGTGGAGGGACGGCCCTGGAGTGCCTTTCAAAAACTCCCTTCCAACGGTTCAAACAACAGGCAGGCGAGAGGATCAGGACCAAGGGCCCCCTGATGCTCTTGCCTCTCCCTCCGTGGCTGGCCTTGAATGGCCTCCCACTTGGAGACTTCCACTGAAGGGGCAGGAAAGGATGCTTCTCCTTCCTCTGGCCATGCAGATGGAGGCCCCCTCCATGGAGGGGGGGCTCTCTGGGTGCCCATCAGCAGCCCAGGGAGCCACCTCTACTCACCCCTCTCAGCCAAAGTGTCAGCCCATTGTCAGAAAAAAAGAAAGGGAAGGGAAGGGACAAGTGACGGAGACCAGCCCCAATCAGAAAAAGAATGGTGCGAAAATAATAAAGAGCTCTTGAAGAAAA
>JAHTLZ010000008.1:23169965-23215227 GCA_023846285.1 Phrynocephalus versicolor | reverse complement strand
GTACAGTTGAGGTTGGCCAGATGAAACACTGCCAGGGACAACCATGACGCCGTCGGCCGCTGCTGCTTTATGTGGAAGAATCAGGCCCACAGTATTGGGGGGAAGGGTTCCCTTGAAAGAGGTAAGGATTGGCACTGGCATAAAAGGCACAGAAAGTGGTATAGTTTCTGCAGCAAAAGGTGGAATGGCAGCGCCGCTACATTCAAAACCTGTTGAAGAGGCCATACTTGAGAGACCCAAATGCAGTATGTCCCCTTGAGCATTCTCCTTCTCCTCCTCCGTGTCGTCCGCCATTTCATCCTGATCCAGATCTTCCCATTCCTGTTCGGGGAAGCTTGGAGTTCCAGGTGTTCCTATTACTTTGCCTGGGCCCAGAACTGGCCCGCTCTCTGGTTTCCCAGCTGTGTCACAGGTTGGTTATTGTTTGCCATCATGGCAGCCGCCATTACAGATGCCTTATGGGATGTACTGCCGACATTTTGACACACCTTCATCATGTCACCAACGGTGGTATCCGGCTTGCTATAAATAGAAGCATGCGCCTGTTTGCAGTCTTGACTGGCATTCTCAAATGCAAGTTGTTTTAATAGTATATTACGAGCCTCAGTGTTCTCAACTTGTCGTCTGAGACCAACAATAAGTCTATTTAAGAAATCCCCATATGGTTCCTTAGGACCCTGACGCACAGAGGCAAAACTTGAAAGGGACGGAATTCCTTCCTTAGATGGAAGTTTGCGCCATGCTTTAAGCACAATATCAGAAAGCTCGGCCAAGGCAGCATCTGTCAATCTTGTTTGTGCAGTAATGAGGGCAAAGTCATTTTGTCCCATCAACATATCAATTGTTATTGGAACCGGCGGCTGTGCGGCAGCATTAACCTGGGCCTGTTGACGGGCGAGGTCCTCCCATTCTTGGCGGCAAAGCATGGCGTCAGCCGGGGTCAAAAGATATTTTATTATCAGAAGCCAATCTGCAGGGACTAATCTCATACTAGAGAGGGACTCAAGAATAGCCCTAGTATATGGCGCATGGATTCCATTTTCTTTGCAACTACGCTGTAACTCCTTAAGATGTTTATAATGCATATGTTCGTGGCGATCAGGAACAGCAGGCGCGTCATCAGTGGCGGGGTGGCCGCAAATGACAGGAAATAATTCTGTACCATCATCAATAGGTGAAGCTATGGCCAAGGCAATGGAACTGTGGCCGATAGGCAGTTTGGAAGAAGCTGAAGCAGCCAGTGGCAAATTGTCCATCTCCCCCGCAGATAAGTTTCTTAGGTCTGGATATAGTCCACAGAGTTTTGATGTCTCCATTGGAGGAGCAAAAGGGACTATATCCGGAGGTTTGGTTATCACTTTCACCTCAGCAGGGTAGGCAGGAGGAAACTCAAATAGTGGTAGAGGAGGAATAATTTGGGGCATCAGACCTTCCAATTTTTGATTGAGGAGAATGTTTTGAGGAGTCAATGTGGCAAAACAGGAGCGAATCTTACACCAAGTATAGAGAGATCTGATGGACAGCTTTGGGTGGCCATGGAAGGTTTGGCCAATTTTATCCCAAGATGTGAGTTCAAAGGTGCCTTGTTCAGGAAACCAGGGACAATAACTATTAATGTCCTTGACGAGTTCTGTGACTTCTACAGAGGAAGTCTGATGACCATAGCGTTTCAAGAGGAATAAAAGGTCATCTACAAATTTTTGCTGCGCAGTTGAAAGGGAAGAGCCCATGATGTCCAAGTCACTCACCGTGATCCTAAGATGCGTGGCGCCTGTAACCCTTGCCGGGCGTGGTGAAGTGACGAAAATATCAGCGAAATAACAATCGCCTCACACGGGGCACCATTTGATGGAGACCAGCCCCAATCAGAAAAAGAATGGTGCGAAAATAATAAAGAGCTCTTGAAGAAAATGGACACTGCAGCTTGATCTCTGGTGTGTAACTCCAGTCTGTTCTCCTCAGTATTATCCAATAACATTTTGCCAACAATCTCATGACATCACATAACAAGGATACATTTATGTGCATGTGACAGGCTCGCTTCACCCTATTGGTGAAGGGTACTATACTTGCTTAAAATGGTTCCTAACACAGCATATGCCTATTTTCTAAAATGGTTCCACCATGACTCCCACAGACAAGGAGAGGAAAGGAGGTGGCAGGCAGGCAGGCAGGCAGGGGAGAGGCAAAAATGGTCCAGAATATGGTCCCGCTGATAGGCAGCCTTGCATGAAGGAGCCCCCTCCTGTGCACCCAGAATGGTGCACCCATGCCAGTGGGGCAGCCCTGGCACTTCCTGCAGAGGTGAGAAATTGGAGGAGGGGTGGGTGCTTGGGCAGAGAGGGAGGTGGAAGTGCCACCTGATGGGAAGTTTAATCCATCCCAAACATTTAAAGCAGTTTAAAATTGCTGGGAAGATTGATTAAATATGCAACCTCTTTGGTCCTCTAGGTGGGAATTCTACTGCTTTTGCCCTCTTTTGCACCAAAAGCTGTGGGGTTAACACCAGGAGAGCAGAATTGGCACAAGAGGAATGTGCCTAAGAACAGGAGACCTTGGACTAGAGTTCCTCCTGGGAAGAATCATGAGAAAGATGGCACAGAAATAAAACAGGTCCAATAAATAAATAAATAAATAAATAAATAAATAAATAAATAAATAATGAGAGGACCTGTTCATTTCCTTGAAGGGGAAAATGGGGGCGGGGAATGCCATCAGGATAGAATGAAGCTGACTGACAGATGAGTATCAGAGGAACTTCTGGATGTTCCCACGCCCTCTTTTGCCCATATGAATCATGCCACAAGGTCTCTTTAATGCCTGCTTGTTAAATTTTGCAACCTGCCTAAATCCTTTCTGTACCCGGCCTATTTCTGGCTCATGGCATGGGAGGAGGCCTGGGTGATTCTCTCTCTCCCCTTGTCTCTGGACAGGCATTCCTGGGGTGCCAGAACTGCCCCCCCCACCTTTTCACCAGGAGCAATGCTGTGCCCACATATGCCTTCTGCAGCTTTGCCTCCAGCCCTGGCAGTGCTGGAGATGGAAGAGGCCCCCGAATGAGACCCAGCCATTTCACCGTTCCACCTCATTAGACCTATTTGGGGGTTTAAGAATGAGCTGCAAGTATAAATATTGTATTTGCCTCCAGGTTATCTTTAAAAATGGATTTCCTCCCTCCTTGCTCAGTGTTTGTTGTGGGTTAGCAGCTACTCTGTTCAGCTACTCGTCCCCATCAGGGGCTGCGCCGGCCAGCACCTCTTGCGCCAGCTCTGCCGGAGAATCCATCCGGGTCTCTGTGGCTGCTGTGCCTTCGTCTCTCCGATCCCTCTCTCCCTGCCAGACACACAGCCTCTGTGTGGCTGGAGGAGCTGCATGAGGAAGGGGAGGAATATCCCCAGGCTGTGCCCAGCCAGGGCCAGCGGCTAGATGGGGCAGGGAGAGCACAGGGGCGTTCTCAGTGTGCCTGGGCTCCTTGGTGGTGGGAACAGCCTCTGGCTTCAGCTGCAGAGCCAGGCCTCAGAGCTTGCCTTGTGCGCCACCAGGCTGATCCTGTCCTCCCAGGCATGGAAGTGTCTCAGCGCCCCAGCCGCGTGGGCCTTCCTCCTCTCCCGAGCCCCCCCCCCCGTGCTCCAGCAGCCAAAGCCACAGCTCTACATGTCACAGATGAAGTGGCAGCCGAGGGGGGAATTTGCCTCCTCTCTGTTTGTAATTCATCTTTCCAAGCTTTATAGAGGAAGGGAACTTGGCTTGTTTCCAGCACATCTTTCTTGGCTCATAACGTTGGGACTGCTGGATTGCCCCTGAGGGTTGTGCAGTTGGATCCCTCATATGTTTTATTTGCTCCCTGCTCCTCACTCAGCAGAAACACCGGCCACCGAAGTCTCCGTGCTGCTGGCAAGGCAAAGGAGGCTCTAAGACAGAGAAGCAGGCCTGCAGAGGCATGACCCCCCCCGGCCCCCCAATGCCCTGCACAGAAAACCACTCTTTTTATATTACTGCCACCATTCAGGGTTACCCAGTTGAAACAATTGAGTCCAGTCAAGTTGTAACGTTAATAAAGTAGAATGAAGTTAATAAAGTAAAATGAAGGTACATCTCATGGGAAGACATGAAAGGGCTTTCTTGGCTGTTGCACCCAGACTCCCACTAGAGGCCAGATCTGCCCCATCTCTGATGTCTTTCTGGAAACAGGAAAAGACCTTTCTCTTCAGGCAAGCTTTCCTTGAATGATGGACTTCCTATTATGTATCTTTCATATGAATCTATATGATCATATAGACTTTGTGTTTATAACCACTTACAACCTTGTGTGATTGCATTGACACTGTTTTCAGTGTTAGTTTCCATTATTCATAACTTTTACATGGAATTTTACTCTTCTTTAATTGTTCACATTATCTTGTAGCTTTAATGTGATGTTGTCTTTTAGTGCTGTAAGTAAGATGTGCCTCAACTCCCTGTTCTCCATACTTGAACATGTCTTAATTGTAACTGGACTTTATATTATCCCTCATTAGTGTAAGCTGCCTTGGGTCTTTTTCCAAGGAGAAAGATGGGGTAAAAATGCTCTAAAATAAATAAATAAATTTCAGTTTCAGGTTTTCTTGCAGGCCTTCATTTAAAGTTTCTCTATGCAGTTTACACTCAAATTCTGTCCTCTTACTTTTCTCAAGCCTGTCTCCCTTAACATTTCTTGACCTTATCTTCAGTTTTCTTCTTCTTTTCTCTTTTTCACTTTACTCCTCTCACTCACACATTGGCCGGGCCTTTTAGACATGGGGGCTCTGCCTCTACACTCCCCACCCCACCCCCACCCGTTGGTCCACAGCATGTCGGCATTCACTCTTTATGTCCTCCTGCACAGACACATTCGACTATTATGAAGAGGGGAAAGGCCGCAGAGCCTTCAGAGTCTTTTTTTTTAAAAGCTGAGGATCAGGTTCTGGCAGTGAAACCCCAAAGGGGAAAGGGCCTGACTCGGAGCATCACAGAAGGGAGGCCCAACAGAATGGCTGGGCTTTTGACTCCGCGTCCGCTTGACTCCGCGTCCGCTGCTCAGTCTCTGCCGTTGCTCTTTCTGGATTACACCAAAGGGAGCTTCTCACCTGCCTGGGAAAAGGGAGCTGGCGAGGCGTGTGCGCGGCGGGTGGCGGCGGGGGGGGGATTGCTGTGCAAAGTTGACGCCTGCACCCAGCAAGCCCCGTTCCGACTTGAGCCTTGCTAAGACGCTCACGGAGCCGCCTGGAACTGGCGCTGCCTGCGGCCGCCTCCGCCTTGGCCTCGCCGCTGATGGCCTTGATTAGACCCAGCAGGGATCCCTCCTCCTCGGCGGCGGCGAGGGAAGAATATTCAGCCGCCTGTCATCACCACCGCTGTCCCTGCAGAGGGCGAGGGGTATGGACGGAGGAGAGCGGGCGGTGGCGGGGAGCCTCTCTGCTCCCCAGCAGGGCCTGCCCACCAGCCCAGGGCCGCCTCTGGGCGGGGGGGGGCACCTGGCACCAAGGGCAGGGGCCCTGGCTTGAAAGCCCACGTGGGGCAGGAGGGCACCTCGGGCTTCTTCTCCTCACCGCTCTCCCTAAGGCGCACAGAGGCACACATGGCACAGCCCCTGCAGGTGGTCCTTCCCTGAGGACCCCCCAGCGGGTCTCTCTGCTCCTGCCCAGCCTGGCTTAGAGCGGGCCTGCTGCCACCTCAGCTGCTCCTCGTGTTCCCCCCACCCCACCCCCTGCCCCGCATGTGCTTCCCTGTTAAGCAATGTGTGAAGAACATGCAGTCACACTTGAAGCAAAGTGTCTGGTGTGTGTATTTTAGTTCAGTCTAAAAAAAGGAGATGGGTTTACGCCATGTGAATGTTCATACTTCAAGCAGGGTGTTGCTGGAACTTTGGAGAGGTGGGGGGCAAGCTGGAGGGATGAGGCTGGGGTCACCTCTTTAGGACCCCTCCCCGCTCCCCATGATGGCCCAGGCACTTCTCTGCAGGGGCTCCAGCCAGGTGACACAAAAGGACTTTGGCAAGGATACCCACCAGCTTCCATTCTTTTTGCCCCCAGGGACACACAGGGCCCTCTCTGGTGGGGGGGGAGGGGGCTTTAATTAAGCATCCTAGCAGAGAATCACTCTTTGCTTGCCTCCCCCCCCCCATAATAAATCAGAGGCAACTTTGATGCAGTATCATTTTCATCTAATCAGCAGCATCCCAAAATTACCATGTTGTTTTCAAATAGAAATCTGATTAGGCTGTTGAACCAGGCAGCTCCTCCACCATTTCCCTTGTGTGGTACCCACAGTGGGGAGTGCCGTGGGACACTAGGGGACTGGCAAAGCTCTCCGCCCCCCAAAACGAGCACTGGCAATTCAAAAGGGATGCCATCAACAGCCAGCCAGTTAAGTTACCAGGGATGTCCATGAAAGAAATTACTTTTCAGGGGGAAGGAGGGCAAGCAAACCTCCCTCAAAGCTGAGGCAACAAAAAGGAACACAGTTACTCCCCTGGCATAAGGTGTAACCTTTTCTCATTACTTCCAAGGAGTATTTCTGAGAGTGCACTGGAAGGCAGGTTTAGAGGACAAAAATTTACATAGTTGCAAGGACATGTTAGTTTTTGAATGCAGAAACAAGTCATGGGAGTGACTGGGCTCCAGGCTGAAACCAAAGGGCTTCCCCAGGGCATTTATCTATTTTGAAGCAAAAGCCCAGCCTGGAAGCTCCATTTCATAAACATCTCAGATTTTGATGAACGTTGCTGCACTGCACATTCGGACTCCAGGTTGACGTGTCTGTCTATAGGGTGACCTTGGCCCTGAGAACTATGTTCATTTTCATGCTTCCTGTCTTGCTGATCTGACACTATTTCTCTCCTCTCTAAATACAAAGAGGAGAGAGAGAAAGAGAGAGAATCTAGGTTCCTTGCTCCATAACTCATTATCCTCGAGGGCATGGCTTGAACCCCTAAGGCCAGGGGATTCCCCCTCCCTCCCTTCCTTCCTTCCTTCCTTCCTTCCTTCCTTCCTTCCTTCCTTGCTTCCTTGCTTCCTTGCTTCCTTCCTTCCTTCCTTTTGAACTGCCCTCAAGCTGTCCTCCTCCATTCCACCAGCCCCACCACTCTTTGCCCTGCATGTGAAAGGAACCACCCGCTACCAGGCACCACCAAGCCTGGAAGCCCTGTCAATATGGGGAGGTCAAAGGCTAGGCCTGTGTGGCAAAGGCGTGGGGCGGTGGGGTCTCCTCTTTGCTGCTGCTCTTTGCCCCCAGGGAGGAGGGTCTCTCCCCCCCTCCCCAGGAGAAGGAGGCTTGCTTCTGCTCTGCTCAAAGTGGCCCAGTCGCCTAACTGTGCCCTCCCACCCCCCCACCCCGGGAAGGAAGGCAGATGAGGCCAGCTGCTTTGAAGGGGAGGTGGCCCTCATTTCCCCTGAGTCCAACACCCATCCCTTTGCCACCACAATGTCCTGCTGTCCCTTCTTGACACTCAGAGGGGCCTGGGATGATGATGGCCATGCCCTCTCGGGCTCGCTGGCATCCATTCCCTCAAGCCAGCCTGCCTGTGCCCCTGCCAGACAGGCACACCTGCTGGTCCTCAGAAGGGATGATGATGCCGACTGCAGTGAGATCACCAGAAGAAAAGCGTGCAAGGAATGTCATGGCTCAACGGACATTGTTCCAGGGGTGGCTGACGAGTGTACGCTGAATTCTTGAAGGGAGAACCCAGAGGATAATAGGCAGGCCAGGCAGGGGTGTGAGGGTGGCAGGAGCAGGGAAGAGAAGAGAAAGGATCAATTTCACTAATTGGCATAAATTGTTCCTTTGACCCTAATGAGTTGCCTCTGATTTCTCCATTTCCATAACAGAAAAGCAGCCTATTTGCATATTTGGAAAAAAAAGGCCTGGGTCTCTCCCCCCCTCCCACTCCATGGGGCTCTGAGCAGCCTGTCAGAAAGCAGCCTTGGCAGTTGGGGCACAGTTGAGTGGGCAGGGGCAGGGGTGGGGTGGGTGGGGGTGCCTGCCTGGCCAAGGGGGCAGAGCCAGGCCTGCAGCCTGTGGGCAGGGGAGGCATCGGTGTCGGTCCAGACGCCCCCCGCCCTGCTTGCAAAATCCAGGGTGGCAAGCGCCAGTACTTGGGGCAGGGAGAAGCCCAGGGCTGTTTGGCACCACATGCAACAGGCAAGAAGGCCTGGGCTGGTGTTTTGAATACTGTATTGTGCCAGTGTTTGACTTGTGCGCCATGGAATCCACTCCTGCTGAGGCAGAGAAGATCCTCCCTGGTCTGAGGTGCGTTGCCAGGGTTACCTCTGGAGGCAAAGCTAAACATTTCAAGGGATGTGACATCAGAGCAATTGGTTGGGTTTTGAAAGTGGTTCTGCCATCCAGCCTCTTGGAGTGTGTGTGTGTGTGTGTGTGTGTGTGTGTGAGAGAGAGAGAGAGAGAGAGAGAGAGGGTGGGGCCAAGGTTCAACCTTTACCTCTCTTGGCCAAGTTGGTCTTGCCTGCCGGGGAAGCCCCATAGTGGTTCTCTCCTGCATTTTGCATTGCTTTGCCCAGCCACACATCCCACTTCCCCAGCTGTGTCCTGCACTACTGTCCCCCATCCCCACCCAGGAAGAAAGGAGGCAGGGGTGCCTTTTCTCTCATTGCTCCCCCCCACCTGGCTTTGAATGTGCCCCCTGACCCTGTCTTCTCACTCTCTTCAGCTGCTCCCCCAATACATTTTAAAATTTAAACTTGCTTAGATAGTCCCCCACTAAATATAGAATCCACAGACCTAATATTTCACATTGGAGGAGGAGGAGGGTGAGAGAGGAGGGCGACAACAGAGTCTGGCTAGTACCGATTGCTTGAATCATAAATATTCATGTCATGCAAAGCAGGCAGGCGAGGGAGTTTGCATGGCAACCCTCGTGCCCCACTGGAACCACATCCTCCCCCCCCCAGCCTTATGTCCTCTGAAGTCAGGGAGTTTTGATGAGGGGTGCTTTGATGGGGGGAGCCCTCCTGCCAGGAAGACATGTATGGAGGAGCAACCTTAGGTCTCAAATGTTGAAAGCTCTCTCACTCTCCCCATTGACTGCCTCCATGGAAGCCTGCCCTGAGCCTGGGTTTTTTCCTCTTCTCATCTCCAAACCTTGATCAAATGGAACTCCCTGCACGCAAACACACACACACACACACCTCTGCCTGCCTGCCTGCCTGGCACCTGCTGGTGAGCCCCCTGGGGACACAATTGCCCACAGTGGGGTGAAACTGAAGCCATATCTGGGATGGGAGGGAAAGGGGGCCAAAAACTGGTGGGGTGGTTTGCTGAGTGTCCCCTACTGAGGCAGCCTCCAGACACTTGGCAAAGCCACAGCGGCAGCCTTAGACGAGCCATGGCACCGTCAGGAAGAACACAAAGAACACAGAGGCTCTGTGTTAGTTGCCGGCAACCCACAGGGCTCCCAATGGTCAGTGTTTGCCCCACTCCATGTGGGGCTCTTGGGGTCCTGTAGATTGCCTGGCCCCCTCCTACAAGCACACCTGGCCGGTGCTTCCCTGAGGGCCGCTCCTCTGCCCTGCCCCAAGCCCTTGTGCATGCCAGAGGTGGCTTCCCTGGATGAGGAAAGAGGGGGGAGCCCCTCTCCCTTTCCCTCCTTCGTTCCTGGACAGGCCTCATCCGCGGAAGGAAGCCCTCCTTCCCCACCCAGGGGAGCTCTTCTCCTTGGTCCCCCTCCCCCACGGCAGTGGCCTTCCTGCGCTCCCCCACCCCCCTCATTGCCAGCCTCTGCACTGCCAGACCTCCACAGAGTAATTTACTGGCAGAGTCTCTCCCAGAATCCAGCTTGAAACCAAGCTGTAAAAACAGCTGAGAGTGTAAATAATTCATGCCGACAATATGACTTTTTTATGTAAATTCAGTGCATTAACCCTCTATTATAATGATGGACGACAGATACAGCGATGTTGCCTTGGTAAGAGCTAATGGATGGCCACCATAAATCCACTGCACATTTTATTGTGCTGCTGGAAATTGTGCCTTCAGGCAATGCTGTTTACTTTTATGTAAAACTCTGGCTACCCTAAATATTACAAATATTTTACATCCGACTCCTCAGCATTTCAGCAGAAGGCACAAATCAAGCTTTCTTCCTGCAAGTTGTAATTAAAGGTTCGTTGTTTTGTTTTGTAGGGACAATTATCTTGAACGAAAAAGAGATATATCTCCCCCCTTAGATGTTCAGTCATTGGCGTATCAAAAGATCCCTTTGGAAATGGGGGGGGCACCCAAAACTGACTGTGACATGTCAGGCTGCACCCTGGGCAATTGCTGGAGAAGGATCTGCCGGCTGAGGAGGGGCTCGTCCCCAGCTCTTGATTCCATTTACTCACCGCATATCTGCAGACTGAACTATTCTCCACGTATACACATCCTATCCCTAATTCATGTCCGATTTTTAACAGAGTAGCTCCTTTAATCCTAACCTAGAGGAACTGGTTTTCTTAGGAAACATGGAAAACTGAGTGGGTTTGGACGGACTTTGAACCAGAAACTGTTGGGTGGGCAGCCTTGACAGGAACATGTTGGCACCATCTTTCTGCAAGGAGGTTGATTAAAGCTGAGGAACTGAGGGCTTCACCCAAAAAAACAGGAAAACCCCACTCTTACCTTCCTTGTGATGTTTCCGAAGCCTGCGGCTAATATGAGAAATACAAGGCTTTTGGCTGCTGAGCCGAGCACCTGCTGGGTGGGGAGAGCAGGAGGGAGAAGGAACACTCAGCAATATGTCTGTGAAGATTCTCAGTCATCCAGGTGAGTTTATCTGGAAGTTGAGTCATGGCTACTGGACTTCTTTTTTTGAGAGATAGAAACGTTCCGCTGTTCATCCAAAGAGCTTCATCGGTCTGAATACAGCTAGTGCAAATCCTCCATCTTATAGGCAGCTTTGACCTCTGGTCACCCTGGCCTGAAATAGGCTGATAAGATGAACAATGGCCTAAATAGGCTCCTTAGGGAGACAATAGTACCCTTAGCCTTAAGGTGAACAATGGCCTAAGGTGCTGAAACCTATCAAGAATGGGTCCTTAGCTATGACCTTGGTGGTGAAGACTTTTTGATTTGTCTCGGTACTTTGGAAAGCACAGCCTGATAAGTAGCAGATAGACTCAGCACTGGATCGCAAATGGCAGGGCCCCCCTCCCGGGGGAAGGAGGGCAGAATCCTCCAATTAAAGTGTGGATGCCAACATCCAGCTACAAGGAAAGGGCCTTGGCCTGGCTTAATATCCAAGCCAGCCAAGAGTGAGGCGATTCTGGCTCAGGATTCGGAAGGGAGAAAACAACCTTTTCTGAACTGCTTCCATCTTTGGGACACACGCCATCGGGTTGTGCACAACCACCGCTTTATTTCTAGCAAATAAAACTCACAGCTTTGGGGAGGCATGACTGTCATGGCCGCCGAAAGGGTTGCAGGAGTGGGGATGGAGTGCCTCAGGCATGCGTCTTAGACACACACGCATGCACAGACTCACAAATGGGGAGGGCCTCCCTGCGTGGCTGGCTGAAGCCTGTCTGCTGGTCTCCTTCCCATAACAATAGGATGGCAGCTGACTTGGTGGTGGGGTGCTGGGAAAGGAGGTGGGGGGCTGGTTTTGCTGGAATTCTCCTTCCCCCACTTTGCCCGCCTGATTGCATCATCGCATGGTTGCATCTCAGGAGGAGAGGAGCCACAGCAGCAACCCTGATGAAAAGGGAGGGATCCTTTGAGTGCATTCTGTGGTCCTATAACTGTTGTCAAGAAATCTGCAGTTTTGCAGAATGGGGCTTTGAAGGGCAGTCTGGACATGTTTCTTTCCTTTTCTTTGTAAAATTACTTACAAGCCAGGGAACAGAGGGATGAGCCAAGGACCATCTGCCCTAAATCCTGGCCCAAGAAACCCCCGTGAGGTGCCTGCAAAGCCTGCAGGGGCCACCCGACTGATCTGCCCTTTCTGTTTTCTGGAAACCATGAGCGTCGGAGGGACTCTCCTCCTGCGAACCAGCTCCCCCTCCTGCACCGCACCATACCTTCCTTTTACCTTCACCACCCAATTGGTCCATTAAGGGTTGCCTGGTCCTTTAAGGCTCCCTGAGCAAGGCAGCAGCTTCCCAACCCCCCCCCCCCGTTACCCAGAGCAACACCTGGGTTCCTCTGGCTACCCACCTGCCTTTCTTGCTGCTCTGGTCTCCTCATGGAATTCCCTCTCAGACACGACCTGTCTGTGTCCCCTGAGGAATGGCCTCACCACTAGAGGGTTGTTCTGTCCACCGGTTCTCTCCCCCGGCAGGGCTCTTCAAGAGGCCTTCCCTTCTTCCCAGCCCTGCTAAAGGCTTCCTTATCTGAGGAAATCAGGGTTTGAGGGAGGAGGACGGAGTGGAACCAGCCACATTTCATGCCTGGAAACGGTGTATACCATCATCAATAGATTTCAAAGGAATGCCAGTGCCGCCTAAATAATCCCTATCCGAGGATCTGGAGAAGCTTTTACAAATGGTTGCATTAGGGCGCAGTACAAAGCTGAGATTTCCATAATGTCTGTCTAATGTACAAGAGGTTTTTACACGGAGTAGAGCCTGTTTAATCTCAAAATGCTTTTTAATTAACTCAGTTCATTAATATAGCCTGCCTCAGCTGCTAAACTCCTGGGACTTGGCAAAAAGTTTGCTTCAACAGTTGTTGATGTGTTTCATGGTGGCAGATGCTTCCGGGCCCTTTCAGGGACCCCTTGGTGCTGCTCTTCCTCGGCAGTACGTCACAGCACTGGATCAGGAGGCCTCAGACTTTTTGTGGGGAACCTGCCTCTCTAAACCTGGAGAGTTCTTTGAAAGTCAATAAATCTGTTGATCTGTGGGACCAGGAGTAGACGGTTCCCTGGACTTCCAGACAAGTTTTGGAAAAGTTCTTTACCAAAGGCCCAAAGCAAATGTAGCCTTCACAGGGTGAAAGAAAAAGCCTTCTGTGATACTGACGGTTGATTAGCAGCCAGTAAGAATAGTCCATTCTTGCCATGGAGAGGTGTGCCGAACAGCAACAGGGTTGCTCAGAGATGGACACAGTTTAAGGCATTCATAAATTACCTGGGGTGAGGAGTGAGGTTTCCAAATTTGCTGATAGAATGAAATTGTTTGATACCACAATTGAGGGTGCCCAGGTATCTCAGGGTGGTTGATGCCGACCAGCCCCAATGGCTCTTTGGAGTTTCAGGCAGGTTTTGTTCCCTGCTGGGGGATGGTGGGGATTGAACTCAGGGCCTTCTAAGGGCAAAGCAGGGCTGGTCACTGCTAAGCTAGAACATGGTCCTCCCAGAACACAGAGGTGGTCCTCTCCAGCCTCTGGTGCTTGGCAAAGACCCAGCCTCTAGATCCTCACTCAGCTTTGAGTGTGGTTGCCTCCCACTGCAGCTGGCTTGCTGAGCCCTTTAGCTATGTGGGTAGATCAGGACATGGCTACTCCCAGTCAGGTAGCCTCATGCTACAAGCCTGGGCAAGCAGGCCTCAGGAATTCCTCCTGCCACCATGGCCCACGTGCATCTGCTCTCCTTCAGACCAGCCACCGCCTTTGGTCCAGGGCAGGGAAACCTCTGGCTGATGAACGCTTGAAGGTCACCGCCCAGAAGCTCAGGCCAAGGTCTCCCTTGGAAAAGGACTGGGGGGCCTATCCCCTGGGCCCCTGGACAGCCAGCCACTCCCCAACCTGAGCTAGATGCATTCTGTTTAGATGTGTGTGTGTGTCAGGCTTGCTTCTGGAAATGGAATGCTTACCCTGATCAAGGAAGAGGGGAGCTCCTTGTGGCAGTTGCTGCTCCTCCCACTGGTGGAGGTAGCTTGTTTGCAGAGGCTGCCATGGGATCCAAGGGGTTACAGGCCTCGGGGGGGGGGTGCTCTGGCAGTCTTGGGTTGGAGGGTTTATGCTCAGGGCCTTTGGGTGGTGGACTGTTCCGCTCGTAGCAAGATGAGTTGGATGAGCAATGTGAATGCTGCGACCTAGAACCCAAGAAAGAACCTCAGCTGATGGGCCATCATTTGAAACAGGAGCCAGATCATGCCAACAGAAATCTGCAGTGGCTCTGGGGAAGTCTCTCTCCCTCTGCTTAAGGTGTGCCCAAAGGTTTTTTTTGGGGGGGGGGAGGGCACTGGGAGAGAAAGGATATTTCTGGATGCTGCTGCGATGTCACACGAAAGTCCTCTGCTGTAGCAGCTACAGCGGTGCGGCTGCTGGGATTTGCCACTGGGAGCCCAATGCAAGTCACAACAAGTCTCTCTTAGGTGGATACATGAGCGATAGAAAACACACCATCCTGCTTTCTTAATAACAATATTTATTTTATATATTTTGAACAACGTCGAGGCTGTTTTTCTCTTTAAAGTCCTTTGACGTGTCCTTCTCAAGCTTTAACAAAAATGAACAAGTATTTTTTTTAACTTCCTTTTTTTTTCAGTCATCAAAAGAGAACAAGAAAAAGAAGGGGGTAAAAAGGGGAGGGTGACAATGCCACCTAACACCTCCTATGCCCTGATCTGAACTCTTGGCCAGAGGAGAAACAAAAGCCACAACCAGGGGAAATCCAAGTTGTCTGATGACGAGGAGTGTGTTGGGAAGATCTCTGCCCAATAAGACTCACAACTTCACCCAACACAGTCTGGTGCAAAGGAGCAGCCTCCTGTGCTTTGAGGGGCACCAGTGCTTTTAAAACTCTTTCTGAACAGCCTTCCCTCCCCTGCCCCTGCCCACCCTCATCCTGCAGTAAAGGTGGCGTATAGAAACCAGAGAGGGGGGGGGGAGAGGCCAGCAAAGTGCCCCCATTGCCCTGTCCATAATAGTCACCATGAAGAAGCTGTTTCAGTGCCTGCCCGGTGGAATCCTGAACACTGACCCGCCCTTCCTTTCACCACCTCAGGCAAAGACCCCGGTGAAGACCCCTCCCTCTCCTGACAAATGCGTAGAACAAGGACCTCTGGCAAACTGTGCTCCGTAGTCTTACTCCCGAGGAGGGAAATAGCTGGTGGAAGTCAGGGCCCCCCTCCCCCACCCCGCACCCAGGTCTGGCTCCCCCCTCCCCCAATACCCTGCCAATTGGGGCAGAGCTGAAGGCTGGCTCCCCTTGCATGTGCCTCCTCATCTGGAAACGTAAGGAGCAGCCCCCCCTCCCCCACCGGGCCACTTCAGGAAGATGCTAATTGGAGGTGGCAAACCCTGTTACCTGGATGGCTGTGGTGGCCCCGGCATCCGACCACTGCCCATCAATATTTCATTTAATTACTGCTGCAGTGGGGCAAAAGTCATATCTGATCTTGAAGATAAATAGGGCTCTTCATTAATGAACTAAAACACATCCGCACTCTGCCACAAACAGGCTGGGGTGTGTGTGTATGTGCATGTGTGCATGCTGGGCTTCTTAGGATGGCTTGCCATCCAGGACGAAGACATTAGAAAGCAAAGCAAAAGGATTAGACTAAGGAAGGCCAGGCCAGGGCCGGCGGGGGGGGGGGGAGGAGACGGACAACCATTGTTAAACATAAAGATGCTCTTGTGTTTCAAATAATTTATCCTTTACATTATTTTGTTAGAGAGGAGGCGGTGGCATTAATCTTGCTGGAGGGCCACAGAGAGCATAGCCAAGGAAAAACCAGGACTTTATGTGGGAAAGGGGTGGGGGCTAGCTCTGGCAGGAGGTGACCCCCACTGGGAGAAGCTGCTGTCTCCTTCGGGCTGGGCTGGGGGGGGGGGCAAGAAGGACAGAAGGAAGCAAGCAAGCTGCCCAGTTCCCAAACAGGCTGGCTTTTTCTGTGTATCTGGGGGTTGCCAGCAACAGGCCAGGCACAGCTTCTGCCCAAGGACCTCCAGAGCAAGCCATGGCAACCTGCTAGCCATGGGGGAGAGGGGTGGCTCCCTAGCCAGCGCTCCCATGTAGGGTTGGCGGGGTGTGGGGGCGCTGTGAAACATGGCTAATGACCCTTTAGGGTCCAGGGAGGAGCAGAGGGTGGAGGCCGCCTCCTGAAGCGGACGGCGGTGGGATTGCCTCAAGCCCTGGTGAGTGGGGGTGGGAGGACCTGGGCCTCCTCTGTCAGGCGGTGCAAGGAAGAGGCAAACGACCTTGGCCCTCCCTGTCAAACTGGAGGGGGAGGGCCCCTTGCTCTGCTCCAGCAGAAGGAAGGTGGCATGCAGGGATGGGGACACCTAGCAAGGAAACCAGCAAGTGGCCAGCTCTCAGGGAAAGGGAGGTGTTTGGGGCTTTCCGGGGAGGGGGGATTGCAGGGCCTCAATCACAGCAACGTTGCAGTGAGGGGTGCAGGTGTTGGGGGCGGTGAGAGCCTGTGGAATTTGGCAAAGTGGAGCTCTTCTCCCCATGCAGGCAAGAGGGGGAGGGGCGGGGAAGCGCCTGGAGAACACCTCACTTCCTTGGAGCACATTCCACCACCAGCCCAGACCTGCTGAGGCACCGCTGGTGGTGGGGGGTGGGGAGGGGCTGCAGGATGGAGGAGCCTCAGCGGCAAGCCAGCCAGGAGGAAAGCCCACCTGAAGGTGCCCAGGGAGGGGCGAGGCAAGGCCACAGAGGAGTCCCCTCTCCAAAAAGAAAGCCACTCAATGCAGCTTACCAAATACAGCTGCTAAGGAGGAGGAGGAGGAGGAGGAGGAGAAACAGGCAAACCCAATCCACCCCTGTTCGGAGGCTGCACGGCCCACTGAAGAGCCAGCTAGGATGGAGTCGTGTGTGATTGCCAAGGCTCAGGGTCAGTGCTAGGGCAACCTGTCCTTGACTAGGGGCTGCCTTTCGGGCCCAGGCAGGCACGTATGGTATGAGGGCAGACCCTCAGGGAGAGCTGAGAGCCGCCTCAGAAAGTGAGGACAGCTGCCCCATTTCATGGGGAGGCAAAGCTGCCCAAAAACCTCCCTGTCCTGGGTCAGCACCTGCACGGGGGGGGGGGGCCTCCCCCCCCCGGGGCAAAGGGCGTTTGCCATCCATATGGCCGGGGGGGGGGAGGGGGGAGAGAGAAGGGGCAGGGGATACGAAACCCACAGCAGAGAAAGAGGAGTCTCTGTCTCAGCCAGGCCCACTGAAGGGAGGGGGGAATTTAACTTTCCCCCTGAATCCCATGCTGGTCTCAGCAGGCAGGCAGGCAGGCAAGAGGAGGAGGAGGAAGAGGAGGAAGAGGAGGAAGAGGAGGAAGAGGAGGAAGAGGAAGGGGAGGAGGAAGAGGAGGAGGAGGAGGGTTTGACTATCCTGCCCTGCTTGCTGAGGTGTCTGGAGGGGAATGTGCATAGCACACATATGGAGGCACATCTGCTCGTTTCTTTGTGATGACAGTAAGAGCAATAGAATAGTTTTAGAGTGGAGACTGCTTCATATACTAAAATACCTGATTCAGTGCCAGACTCCTGGTGGAAAACCTTTACCATTTGGGCAAGTGAGCTGTGTCTCTTCCAGTTGGCCAGGTCAGGAAGTAGCATAAAGGCTGCCTGCCTGCCTGCCTTCCTCTGAGCCCTGGGGTAAGGGTGCAAAGGCAGCCCATCTGGGCAACTGGAAGAGAGGAGGCAACCCCACTGTGCCATGCAGGAGCCCAGCTCCCCTTTGCTCAGCACCAAGTGCCTGCTAGGGGCAGCCTGTGTTCAGCCCCCCCCCCCCCGGCACCTTTCCTGCTACCATGCGGTTCTCATACGTCCCAAGGCCTCTCTCACAGCTGGAGGCAGTGGTCCAAACCAGATATTCCAGCTGCCATCAAGCAACTGCCACACTGCTAAGTCCAAGCCATGATGTGCCAGTTGGCAGCCAGATGAAGAGACCACCTGGGATCTCCCCAGGGGGCTTGGGTGAGTTCACTCTCTGCACCTGCCGGGAGGAAAGGCAAGCTGGGGTTGGTCAGGCTCTTCCTTTCTTGGGAGAGCTTCCCTCCCTCCCTCCCCCCACCCCACCCCCAGGCTCTTTGGGAGCAGGGCTTGGAAAGGGCTGCCCTGTGTGTGTGTGTCTCTGTGTGTGTGTGTTCCAGAGGCAGCTGCCAAGGAAGACCCACCAAGAGCAGCAGCGTTGCGAAGAGGGGAGATTCCCATGGAAGCATGCCTGGGCTGCCAACCAAGGTGGAGGCCTGGCCATGAAGCAGCTTGTGTGGGCTGGATAAGAACAGAGGGGTGGGGTGGGGCTGGAGGTGGGGGGGAGAACCGTGCTGCGCTGTGCTGCCGGGCACATTTTTCTCTTGGTCACAAAGAAGGCATTGCTATGAGACACCTTCTCCTGTTTCCACCCTAGGTAATCCGGCTGTTCCTAAAACACAGCTCCACCCTGAGCAGCCAGCACTCGATCCAGCCGCAGCTGGCCTGCTTGTTTCTGTTTCTTATCAGACAGAAACCATGAGCCCAGGGGTCCCTTTGGACTGTCAAGGCGAATCCAGGTGGAGGATGCGGGTGTCTCCAAAGGCCAGGGGACCTTGGAATCTAAGGGTCAATCTCCTGCATGTTATAAGTAATAATCAATCATTAAAAGCCTTGTTAAAGGATTGTTGAATTACACTTCATAAGAGAACTAGTTGCACTTCATTTCATGGTTAATTCAGTGTCAATTAACTGATTGCTAGCTTCCCTCCAGCTAAGTCCTACTCGCTGCAAAAATGGGAAATCAAAAGCATTCTCGCTTTAACAAGCCTGTTGTTTCCACTGCTCATCTGTAGCCTCTGGCAGAAGCAGCAACACTGACAGATGCTCTGTTGCACTTTTATCAGCTATTTTGTCATGATGGTGTTTTCTCAGCTTCCACCCCCCCCAACTCCCATGCCCCTCCCAAGAGAAGAAACCCAAGAGAATATCGGGCCAAGAAAGCAGAGGTCGCTGCTTCCTTCTTCTCTGGGGAACACGGTAAGATGCCCCTGTTCTAGCCCTGCATACATTCAGGCGCACACCTGTGGAAACCCTGTGCTTCCTGGCAGGCAGCTGGAGGTGAGGAGTGCAGGAGCACCTGCCTGCCCCAAGGAGAAATAGTCTTGGATCCTGCTTCAGCACCACGGCCAGATCCTCCTTCAGGCAGGCAGGCAGGGACAGGCAGAGGCCAGTCCTTTGGGATGGCCTGCCTGCTTCCCTGGTGGGGGAAATCATGTCCCTGCCCTGCTGGGACTGCTTCCCCCCACCAGGGTTCTGTCCCAAAAACCTCACTATCAGCAGGAACTCCAAGCAGGGGTTGCAGAAGTGAGCACTGTGCTCCACGGTCACAGCTGAGAGGACTTTAACACTCCTTCCCCCCAACACTGTCTTCCACAGCCTCCCTCCAGTTTTGCACCCCAGCATGCACAGGGGGTGCTTCTTGGGGGGGGGTGCTCCAGACCCCGGAGCAAGAGAGGTCATCTCCCTGATGAGTCCTTGCAGCTCGTGGGCACTCTGGAGGCTGCACACATGGATGGAAGTGTCACTGACGCCTGTGGCTTGCCCACAAGCGAGTTAAACCAAACCACTATTCTAAGGAAAACCTTATGACTGGGCCTGAGGGGGTGGTGGGGTGGGGTGGTGGCAGACATTGCATCCCATGCCAGAAGCCTGGAGTTCCAAAGCCGTGCATTCCTCTGTGGCCTCACTGCCATTTAGGGAGTCCTTTCAGCGTCTCTGAGGACCAGTCCTCATCTGCAACCCAGTTATTCTTCTCAGGTTCTTACAGGCTCTTCCAACCCTGGGTGAATTACTCTCAGGCCTCTTGGCAATCTCTTCCTGGTTGAGTTTCCTTCTATTTCATCACACTGGCCCAGAAGGGGCCTTATCCTCCAGTCCACCCCGCTGGCTTTCATTGTCACTTCTGCGTCTCTGGCTCTCCTCCCACTGGCACCCTTTCCAAGCCTGAACTAGCACTGGCCAACTGAATGCTTACCTCCCATAGATTAGTCCAGTTCCTGTTTGCAACCCTCGACCCCAGTGGCTGTCAGGGCATCCTGAGGCAATGCGCGTCTTGCCTTCCTTTGTGCCAGGCATCGGTTTTCTGGTGTGTTTCTGGCACATGAAAGCCTCTCTGCACCACATGTGGCAGGTTTGGGGCAGAAGCTGTCTGTGCCACTTTGGTGCTCTGCTCCTCTCAGACAGTGAACTGTTATCTTGTTCTCCACAAATATTGAGCAAGCCCACAAACAGGTCCAGACTTTTTTGCCCTCCTTTCCTTTTAGCCAGTGTAGTCCGTGCAGCCTGTGATGCTCCATGTGTATCACCTGCAAAAAGGCAATTGGAAATGCTTACAATTGGTTTTCTGCTTCTCAGGTTGTGGGGCAAAACCACAAACTGTACATGACACAACTAAATTAATATTTAAAAATAATTACCTGCTGCCTGGAGGTAAAGAGAAAAAGGGCAGATAATTGATAGCGCAGGGACTGACATGCTCTGAGTTGTAGCATGTTTGCAATACACTGAGAAGGTTCAAAGGCAAACCTACCTGGTGGTCTAAGGGTGGGGGTGGGGATAGAAGATCCTTCCCAGCCCCCACTCAGGGCCACTGAGCGGCCACACAAAGGTAGGGTCCCAAGTTCCCTCTGAAGCTTTCAACTGTAAATTCTGAAAATACCCTAAAAAGGTGGATCAGGCATCTTGACTCTACATATTCTTCAGCTAACATTCCATGAATTGAAAGAACAACACAGTCCTGGGTTACCTTATTTACCCACATTTGTTAAGATACAAGCTTTCAGGGTCCAAAGCTGATCTTCAAGGTGCCACAGAACAATTGCTGTGTGGGCTCAAACAGATTAACCCCGCTCCTCTTGGGCCATCGTGACTGGCATTCACAACCTCCAGGCACAGGAAACCCTCTACCACTTTGGAATCCATGTGACACATCATCACAGGAGCCCAGTGAGGTAGGCAGGCAGGCAGGACTGTGCCCAAGAAGAACACAAAGGAAGTTTCTGGGGGTGAAACTAGAGGAGGGGAGGGTTCTGCCCATTGTACCACTCCAGGATGAGGCGTCATCTTTCAAGAAACAGTGCTAGTGGTTGCAACCTCCTTCCTCTGCACCCACCGCTAAACCTGGACTTTCTGGGGCTTCCTAGGTCTCTCCTTCCCATCTTTTTCTGTTTCTCCAAGGAGGAGGCACACCGCAGCTTCTCCCCCTTGATCCCATGTGTATCTCCTTGGAATCAGGGCTTAGGCGCTTCTAGCTGGAAGGTAACTTTCTTCGCAGAAGTTAGTGATTTGGGTTTTGCTTGTCCTTCTTTACTGTAGGTTTGTTCCAGGGCCGAGCACCCACCTATCTGCACAGCAGCTACTCCTCTACAGAAAGGGACACCTTAATCGTCGTCTTCTCTCTCACTTTGTGTCTCACACAGTTTGCATTCTGAGATGCTCTTAAGGTCACCCTGGCCCTGAACTCTTCTCTGTCAGGTGAGCGTGCTCACGCTAGGATGAACAGGGGCAGAGAAAAGAAGAAGAAGAAACTGTAAGCCCAGCAGGAGAATCTGCTTCCTCCAGAGCACAAGGGAATCACAATTCCCTTGGAACTGCTTTAGGGCTTTCGGTGAGCTTCTTCAGAGTGCTGGGATCTAAATGGCATGGTTCTTAAGAACATAAGAGCCCTGCTGGATCAGGCCAAGAAGGGCCCATCTAGTCCAGTTTCCTGTATCTCACAGTGGCCCCACCATATGCCTCTGGGAGCACACGTTCCTTAAACGAAAGAGCATGTCTCCCTGCATCTCCCCTTCATGCATCCATTTCCCTGTGCTTCAGTTTCTATTGTTGTGTTTATCTCCCTGAAATTCCTTTCTCCTCTTGGAAAGGATCTCTGCATGCCAAGGTTTCTCATTGCACAAGATACAGGTTTTATGTTGCTGCCTTTTCTCACTCCGCTGCTGCTGCTCTCACCTTCACACAAGGCAGGAGGTGAGGGGTGGGAAAGGAGAGGGTTCTCTCCGTGGGTGACGGTTCTCATGCTCCAAAAGCCCAGTCAGGCCGAAAACAGAAGCTTGCAGTCAATGAAAAGGAGCCCAGCTGAGCAGGCTGGAACCTTTGGCCTACTTCCCACCGAAAGGGACGAGGGTTGGGGTGAGGGTCATGCCTGCTCCAACAGCGCCCATGAGACATCCTAGAGATCCTGCCGGCTCTGCCCAAGGGGAGCCCAGGCAGGAGTCCTGCTCTAGCTTCCCAGACTCCCTTTCCCTAGTCCTGTGACCTAGGAGGTGGCCACTCTGCCCCTGCCTTGCCCTTCTCAGCTGGGAAATGGCTGGCATGCAGAGGCCAGGCCCGGCAGATTGGCTCCTTCTGCCCTGACATTCTGCCAGCAGCTGCTGGGGATTGGTTGGCTGTGGAACCCATCCTCTTTTCCTGGAGAGGAAGCAGGCGGGCTCCCTCCTGCAAAGACAAACGGCCCATTAAGCCTGCTCGGATGGGGAAGGAGCAGAGCCATGTGCTGCCAATGGAGTGGCGCCATCGCACCCCTCGCTGCCTGGATTCACCGCCTCACCTCTGACGGCTTATCAGTGTGACAGCAGGAGCAGCAGTGGGCACCATTAATAATACATGAAGCCACCATGGCTGGCTGGGCGCATTGGCTTCCAGGGCGAGGAGTCCCCATGCGCCACACAGGCAAAGAGGCAGGCTGGCTCACTGCTCCCAGAAGGCAAATGCAAGGCTGAGAGGTCGGGCGGGGGTGGGGGTGGGGGGCCTTCCGTTCCCCCCTTTTCTTCCCAAACAGGTCGGTTAACCTTTCTGCCACCCACCCAGGCAGCCCCCACTCTTGCTGCTCATCGGCAAGAAAGAGTGCCCAGAAGGTACAGCACTTTGGATGGTTGCCATCCGTTGCCAGTCCCTGCCTGGGCCATTTCAGCACTGACACATGGCTGTTGCCACTTAAGTGAAGAAAACAGTCAAATTGCCAGGCAGAGTATGAGCCGTGGGGTGCTGGGATGGGCAGGTGGTAGAATCCGGAATATATGAAGGAAGAGGGAGGCGGTACAGCCAAGGGCTAGTGATAGCCACCCAGAGACTGGCCAGACAGCGTGGGCAAGGCCACAGAGTGAGCGGCCAGGGCTGCCTTGAGGCTCCACAGAAGCAGCAGCAGCAGAAGAGGCAGGGCCCAGAAGCAGCCACGTTCCCAGTTAGGGGGCAGAGCATTGGAGGGGAAGGAAGCCTCCGACTCCCTTGCCTGTTGCTGTGGGGAATCAGGGCACGGCAGGCCCACAAGTGGAACTCAGCTGGGCCAAGACGAAGAGGGGTGGGGAGGCCTTCCTGGCACAGACCGGACAGCAGGGGTGGGATAGGATGGGGGAAGTGGCTGGGAAGCAGCCATCAAGACCCACCTCCCCCTGGAACCCATGCTGGACTTCCTCCATCGGGATGGGATAGATTCCACAAGGGAGAAAGAGGCGAGGGGACTGGCGGAGAGGAAGCAGACCATCCAAAGCACCTCTTTCTCTGTCCTCATGCTAGTCTCCGGCAGGGCCCTCCTTGGGAACTGAAGGCTAACTCAGGAAGGACTTCCTTGCAGGAGGAATGACCAAATTATTTAGGTGGCCACTTGGGAGGTTTTCAGAGTGCTGGGCAGGTTCACACCAAAAGAGAGGCCACTTCTTTCTCCTCAGGGGACAGAATGTCTCTGAATATCCCAGTTACCCCTCAGCAATTGGGGGGGGGGGGAGGGGACTCCTCCCTGTCCTGCCTACGGGCCACCCATGGACACCTGGCTAGCCCTGGTGGGAACCCAGTGCTGGTCAGGAGAGGCCTCCTGTGGCCCCAGCAGTGGGAGCAGAGGCTTTGGTGGGGGCGGTGGCGTGGGGTGGGCAGGGGAGGAAATGGGCCAATCTGGGCCAAACGGTCTGGAGCCTTATCAAGTCCTCCTCCTTCCACCTGCTTTCTGCCTCTCCCAGTTTAGGCTGCCCGGGGTGGGGGGGAGGAGGGAGGCAGGCATTGGCCCCTGGTTTCCTGGGGGGGGGGATACCAGCCTGCCAGGTGTGTGTGTGTGTGTGGGGGGGTATCTCACCTCTTGGTTCCCCTCACTGAGTGGGCTCTGCAGGCAGGTGGGGGCCCTGCCTTAGGCTCAGGCCTGGGTCTTTCTTCTCCCCTTCGTCTGAGGGTCCCCTCTCCTCCAGGCACCCACTCTCGCAGGGCTCCTCTTCACCAGGCACAGGAGGGAGGATTCAGCCCCATCTGGCACCACAGAACCCCTCCTTTCTCTCAGGCTTTTCACGTATTTCCAGTTTCAGAGCAACAGAACAAACAGGGGGAAATCAAGCTGCCGGTTGTCAGGCTGGTTGTGAAGCTGACTAGATCAGGGCGTGAGGCTGACGAGATAGAGGGCCCGAGTGACTCGATAACAGATTGGGCCATCTCAGGCAAAATCACTGCCCGCCCGGTTGCCACCTGGCTTATGCAGAAATGGCTACAATCCTACCTTCTAAAATGCATAAAGAGCCAGTAAAATGTGGTACAGAAACAAACAAACAAAAGAAAAGATCCTGGTTAGCACCGTGTTCAATATTTCCGTGCCCAGGGTGTCCCCGGGGTGTGTGGCAGCCATGACCTAACGAGGAATCCAGAGCGTGCCTAGTCTCCTTCACCTGGCGCTTGAGCAGCAGTTTTACTGTCTTGTAGTTATAACTATGTGTAAATAACTCTAGGCATTAGTAGGAATAAAAATTGTAAAGTTGCTTTCAAAAATGTCAGGATTTAAAACAACACAGGCATTATCATCACATTTGGTGGAGATGGCCGTTGGGGCAAAAATATACTATAAACTCTTAAACCAGAGAAAATGAGTTGGGTCACGAAATCCCAGTTGGCCCTCTGGTTTTGCTCCTCCATTTTATAGCCAAAGCTGGATTCCTCCTCAAAGTGGGGGCATGATAGTCCTTAAAAAGGGTTATTCAAGATGTTGCCACTAAGTCAAAGTTAACAAAACTTTTTCAATTGGAAAAAAACAGCCATTGATTTCCCTCAAATGAATATAAAATACCTAAGTCTAAACTGTTGTTATTACTATTTGTTCTTTCAAAACTGATTTTTATAAAATATATTATGCCATAATCCACACAAGCTTTTAGTAATATGAAATATATATTATTTTTGTTCATATTTTCCTTTAATATCTATTCTTACCTTGTATAAGGTTATGTTTCAGATTCAGTTAGGGTTTGGGCTTTTTGTTTTGAAATAATAAAATGTGTTGTTTCAGCAGCAGTTGTCTTGCTTGAAAGACTGTGAAGGTTTCTATGTGACACTTTCTATGTGATTTACAAAACCCTCCACGGCTTGTGACCTGAACACCTGGTGGAGTGGATCTTCTGAAAGTCAACTGCGGCCTGACCCACCCAAACATTGTGGGCCTTCTCACTTCAGGTGGCCACGCCTAGGGAGGCCTGGAAATAGATCACTCGAAACCAGGCCTTCTCCGTGGCTGGCCCCATGCTGGGGAACCATCTGCCAAGTGAGATTCGCCTAGCACAGTCCCTGCCAGCCTTCAAAAAAGTACTTAAGACCTTGCTTTTTAGAGAGGTGGGTTTTTTTTTTGTGCCACCGTCTATTTTCATCAGATTTTTATGAGTATTTGTCTTATTTTGTTCTGTTTGTTGTATCTTATTTTGGATGTGTTTTATATGTATTCTTTTTGATATAAATGTGTTTGTTGTGAACTGCCTGGAGTTCCCCTAGGAAGACAGGTGTTATAGCAATATATTAAATAAATAAATAATAAAATAATAATAAAGAAATGTTTTTAAAAAATCTTGCCTGGCAAAAGGCCCATTGTGGGAAAGAGTCACACGGGGCCTGAAAGCTTGCCTGTCTGTTATTTCAGGGTTGTGAAGGAAGAGTTGCTTGTCCAGGTACCTGCGCTGTTCCCACAGACCTCTGCCATGAAGTCTGTGGGAAGATCACTCAGGAGATTCCTTTGCTAACCAAGCAACCAGCACATGGAATTTCCCGTGAGCAGAGGAACCCACCTTCCTCTCTCTCTCTTTCCTGCAGCTGTCAGCTAGGCAGGCCTGAGCTCAAAGCAGAAGAAAGACCTCTAGGGTGAAGGGGTCCCAAACAGCACCCACTGCTCTGGCAGCCCACCTTCCAGCCAGGAGGGAGGGTGCCTGGGGACCAGAGCAGGGAGGTCTCCTGATGGAGCAGGAGAGGCCTCCCGGAGCCCAAGGCCATCCCCTCGGGTGTTCTCTCCTGACCTCCATTCTTCCAAGAAGGCTACTGTGCCCCCTGACCACTGTCCACCTCAGGTCTGGTCAAGGCCCCCTCCTTTCTTGGGACCACTGCAAAAGCCCTCAGGTGGCCAGGAGGAAGAGGTCAGAGGAAGGGGTTGCAGGAGGGGCACACCCTCCGCTCCCTGGGGTGGGTGGGTGGGGGTGGGCTGTGGGGGTTCCAGAGTGAGGCAGAGCAGCCAGAGAAAGGGCTTCCTCTTCCCAGCCACCCACATTTGCTGTAAGAGTTCTCTCCCCGACTTTCCCAGGCACCTGGTGTGATGCAAGTTGCCTAACTTTGGGCCTGCTGGATTCTGCGGGCGGCGCTCAGCTGGCTGCCGCCATGGAGTAACAGCTGGCTCTCCTGCAGAGCAGCGAGGGCTCCCGACCCCATCATCGAGGCAGACTGGCGGGCCCAGGCTGGAAGAGGCAGGAGAGCCTCCCCGGGGGCCTCCCAGGCGGCAGCGGGAGCCTCTGGCTGAGACACACCGGCAGAGGCAGGCAGGCTGGCTGGCTGGCAGGGGAGCCCATTGTGGCTCCAGGGAGACGGGCTGGAGGAGTCTTGGGCCCCTGCCAAGGATTCTCGGGTGCAGCAACACCCCAGCCCTGCAAGGGGGGGAGGCAGCACGAAGCCAAAGGGGAGTGGCTGCTGGCATTGGCACCCCTGGCAAGGAAGGGCTGGCGGCGGCACCCTCCCCTGAAGGACCATGGAAGAGGCCGGGCTCCCCATGTGGGGTGACTCGAGGGGCACCGGGGGGGGGGGAGTCTGTGCATCTTCAAGGCCAGGTCCAGGGAAAGAGCTGGCACTGCAGCTCTCCATGCACCGTAAGCTTTGGCGAGGGAGCCAGGGAGCTTCCTTTCTACCCAGCTGGCCTCTCCCTGGCAGGCGTGCTCGTGGGGTGGGAATGAGAGTAATCCACACAGAGTGTAACACGGCAGCCTCTTTGGTTGGCCAGGGGCACCACAGGCACTTCAGCTCTGGCAAGTGGAAAGCATACCTGGGCTCAGGGGCCCCTTTGCACAAACACCACCACTGGGAGCAGGCAAAACGCCACCTGCAGGGTCTGGCCTCGGTCTCATCACATGCAAACCCGGAAGTCGGAAGCCCCCTCTGGGCCAGGCATGCCCAAACTTCGGCCCTCCTGATGTTTTGGACCACAGCTCCCAGAATTCCAAGCCTGTATTCCAAATGGCAAAGGACTGCGGGAGTTGTGGTCCAAAACATATGGAGGGCCGAAGTTTGGGCATGCCTGCTGGTCTGGGCCATTTCAGATGGAGAGGCCAAAACCAGTGGGGCCCTGGCCTGGGCCACCAGCTGGAAGGATAGGAGCACCACGGGCACCCTGGGTGGTCTGAAAGTCCATCTTCTGAAGGGAGCCCCCCCCCAGCATGCTCGGGATCGCCCTGGGAGGTGGGGCTGGAGCTGAATCCCTGGTCCAAGGCTGGTGCCCCAGATGAAGTGCAAAAGAGGCACCCCTGGCTACGCTCTCCTTCCCAGGAGCTGTAAACAGAGAAAGGGTCAGGCTGAGCCCCAGCACTGGGGCCAGTTGGGTGACTGGTGGTGGAGGGGGGGAAGAGCACACTCTCTCTCTCTCATTCATGCCCCCAAGAGTTGGCAGCCTCTCCGTTCATCTGAACCAAAGGCCAAGTCTCTCAAATGGACAAAGGCACCCCCTGGAGGCTACTGGGGGAGGACTGGCCATTTTTCAGAGGAGGGGGCAATGAGCATCCCCCCTCCAGTCCTCACCTTTGCTCTAGTCCCAGCTGACACCTCAGCCCTCACCTCCAGCTAGCTTTAGGAAGGAGTACCTGGCCAAGACGTGGGGGGAGGGCGATCTCCATGGCCCAGAAGCACCACCAGAGGCTTCCTGAGAAACAAGACCCTCCCCAGGCAGCAAGGCAGTCCTGCTCCTCCTGCTCCTCCCTCCGGGGACCCTCCAGCCAGCCCCAGGCGCCAAAGCTGCGTTTGGGCTGCCAAGCATTTTCGAAGGGCGGTGGAGGGCAGGAGAGCAGCAGCAACACAAGCCTCCGCCGCCCCCCCCCCCCCCCCCCCGGGGGGGCGCCTCTCTTCCCCGTTGCCTTCGGACGAGATCCTGAGCGGAGGAAGGCGCCCTCTGCAAAACCTTCGGGAGGGTCGCGGGCTACGTGGGTTAGGGCGCTCCGCCGAGACAGGGGAGGCTCCGCCGGGGCTCCGCTTCCCTTGGCCCACACCGCTGGGAAGCAAACTGGCGGCGGCGGAGGAGGTGGGGGTGGGGGTGGGGGTGGGGGTGCCTCTGACCGCCTTGCCTCAGCGGGAAAGGGGTAGGAGGCACAGACAGGACAGGTCTGGGGAACCCCGATTTCCCCCCCCCTCCCCGCCCCAAGAGACACGCTTGGCCACCCTGGAAAGGACGCTTCCTTCGGAGGGCGAGAGCCGGCGCCCTTCGCCCACCCGCCCGCCCACCCACCCACCCCCCAACCTAGCGAGACGCCAAGCCCCCCCCCGTACCTACCTCTCAGGTTTGTTGAAAGGAAATCGAGGGAGGAGGGGGGCGACCCTTGCCTTCCGTGCCTGCTGGGAAGCGGTCCAGGCTGTCCCTCAAGATCCGAAGCAGGACGAGAGGAGCCCACCAGGGCAGGAGAGCCGAAGGCGAGGCCAGCGGCGGCACCGCAAGCCGGCTTCCAACCCCGACGGATCACGCGGGTCGAGACAGCCACAACCACCGGAGGAAGCCTCCGACGGTCAAGAGGAGAACCGCGCTCCGTCTCTGGCTGGAAGGGGGAGGCTCTTCCGCTCCCTTCCCACTTGGCCATCACGCGAGGTAGCCAGCCACACAAAACGGGCAGGTGCGGGAGCCCGCCGGCTTCCTTCCTTCCTTCCCTCCTTCGTTCCGCGGGGACGGGTGGTGTGTGTGGGGGGGGGGGGGGGGGTACTGGCCATAGGAAGTCCGCTCCGGGAACTGGCCTGAAGCTGCCAGCGAAGTTCCTCGCCCGGCGAGCTGGGGCTCTTGTCCGGAGCCCTCTTTCCCGCTCCCCGCCAGGAGGAGCCCGAAGGCAGCCCCGGACTTGCCCAGGTCCCCAGCCGGGCGGCGGCGGCGGCGGTCGATGCGGACGGAGAGCTCCGCGCCAGTCCAGTCCGCGGCGTCCGGCGGGGCAGGTGCGGGTCCGTCGGGCGGCCCACGCGGCGAGGGGCGGAGCTCTAACCAGACCCGCCGCCGCCGCCCCCCCTCCCCACGCGCCAATCCCAGGCCCGGCGCCTCCAGACGGGGCGGGGTCGTTCCCCATCGCCGGGGGCGCCCTATGGAGGTGCGGGGCCGGCTGCCAGTCGCGGGTGGCGGAGCCAATGGGGCGCGCGGGGGGGAGGGGCCGCGCGCGAGGCCGAGCCGGGACTCTAAAGCGCGCCCCGCCGCCGAGGGGGCCCCAGTGAGGCGAGGTGCGGAGCTGAGCGCGCCCCGGCCGACGAGACCCCACCGGCAGCAGCAGCAGCAGCGGCTGCCCTCCGCCATGGCCACCACCGCGGCCCAGTACTTGCCGCGCGGCAGCCCCCTCCTGCCCGTGCCCGCTGCTCCGCCGGACCCCGAGCGCCTCCACCAGGGTCCCACCTACCGCGAAGTCCAGAAGATGATGCACCACGAGTACCTGCAGGGCTTGGCGGCCACGCCGGGCCACTCCATCGGCAGCCTTCCGCACCACCAGTGGCTGCCGGGCGCCACCGGGGACTGGGGCGGCGGCGGCGGCACCCACCTGGAGCACGCCAAGGGAGCCGGCCCCGGGCCCCGGACCGACCTGGACGGCGGCTTCCACTCGCGATCGCACCTGGTGCACCAGCAGGCCGGCGCGGGCGGCGGCGGCGGCGGGGGCCACTGGGCGCAGGACGGCCCCGCGGCGCATCACCTGGCCAGCTGCCCCTCCGCCGCCATGACTTCCCCGACGGCCGGTGGCGGCGGGCACCAGGCGCTGCTTTACTCTCAAGCTGCCTACCCGGGTCTCGCCGGGATGCTGGGCCCGCAGGCGTCCGCCCTCCACCTGCCCCCGCACGGCCACACGCCCCACCACGGCCACGAGGCGGCGGCGGCGCACCTGGAAGGCTCCCCGCCGCACCTGGGCCACCCGGGCCACGAGCCGCCCTCGGACGAGGACGCGCCGAGCTCGGACGACCTGGAGCAGTTCGCCAAGCAGTTCAAGCAGCGGCGGATCAAGCTGGGCTTCACGCAAGCCGACGTGGGGCTGGCGCTGGGCACCCTGTACGGCAACGTCTTCTCGCAGACCACCATCTGCCGCTTCGAGGCGCTGCAGCTGAGCTTCAAGAACATGTGCAAGCTGAAGCCGCTGCTCAACAAGTGGCTGGAGGAGACGGACTCCTCCACCGGCAGCCCGGCCAACCTGGACAAGATCGCGGCGCAGGGCCGCAAGCGCAAGAAGCGCACCTCCATCGAGGTGGGGGTCAAGGGCGCCCTGGAGAGCCACTTCCTCAAGTGCCCCAAGCCCTCGGCCCACGAGATCACCTCGCTGGCGGACACGCTGCAGCTGGAGAAGGAGGTGGTCCGCGTCTGGTTCTGCAACCGGCGGCAGAAGGAGAAGCGGATGACGCCCGCGGGGGGCCCGCACCCGCCCGCCATGGAGGACGTTTACGCGCAGGCCGAGGCCGCCGCCGCCTCGCCCTCGCTCCACCATCCCCAGCACCCCCACCACCACCAGCCGCCGCCGCTCCAGAGCCCCGCCGTGCAATGACTGAACCGCGGCGGCCCTGGCTGTTGGCGCGCCTGGGACTGCCGGCCGGACCCGCCCCTGGGGACCCGCCAGCCCTTCCGGCCCGCGCCCGACCAGGCGAGTTGGAACCCCCTCGGAGGGGAGCCGGCGCCCGCCCGGACCTTTTCCGACTACCGGGCGGGCCGGGAAGGGTCCAGCTTGGAGCTCTAGCTCCTTCTTTCTCTTACCGGCGATCGAGCGACTCTCTTTCTAATTTAAAGCCCTGTATTTATTTGAACCTCCAAAACCCGAAAGGGTGTCAGCCCGGCGGAGCCAGTGCGAGGGAGAGGAACGCGGAGCCAAAGGTTTGAGCCCCTGGCCCGGGCTTCTTCTCGTTGGCCTCAGAGGACCCGGAGCGGGGAGGGGATGTGGCAGCGGGTTGGGGTTTAGAGTGCGCTCCCCACCCCCAATGGTCCAGCCAGAGCCATTCCTTCCCTGGAAAAGGACTGGCGAAGGGGGAGTCCCGGAGGCGAGGTTTGGAGCGTCACCTGCAGAACCAGACCGTGCAACCCCTTTCTCTGTTCTGTTGGAGACTCATAGACAGGCGCGGTGCCGCCCCCCGCCTGGAAGTCTATTTACCCCCCCGTACCCCCTCCCCGGGCTCCCGGTGCCCAGGCCCACTCTCTGGGATGCGCCCCTCCGCATCTTCCGCCTCCCCTCGCTCCGTTTTTATTTATGTTACAGCCAATATTTTATTACTCGCATAAAACATTTATCCAGGAGCCCGCCTCGTGTCCTCTTTTCCTCCTCTTCATATTTCCGGATGCAGAGAGAAGGGGCGGGGCGGGTCCGCGCAAGCCCCCCCCCCCCGCCGCAGGCTCTCCCGGCTCCGTCCTGCAGCGGTTTTGACCTCCATTTGCTCTGCGGAGAGCCGCCCCGTCCGGACCCCTTCTTGCGGAGTTCCGAGGCGGTCCTTCCAGCCCCACAGCAAGGCGATGGCCCAAAGGGACCGGTCTCCGTCCAACCGGCAAGCGGAGTCCCCCCTTCCCGGCTTCCGCAAGCAGGCGAGCGCTCAAGCACCGACAGCGCCTTTCTTTCCCTTGTCGGTCCAGAATCGCATCGCTGCTGCTTCTTGAGCGGGGCGACAAGGAGCGGGGAAAGCGGGATTCCCCGAGGGAGGCCGGGTTAGGGGCTGGCCGAGGCCCTCCACGAGGCTGGCCGAGACCCGCCACCTCTGGGAGAGAGAAGCCCCTGCGGAAAACAGCGCAAGCGGGCAGGCGACGGTGGGGGGGGGGCGTGGGCGCGGGGCTCCGGGGGCCGCGAGAAAGCAGCGGGAGGCGCCCCGTTCCCAGTTCCGGCGTTTTCCTCCCGGACATGGACGCCGGGCTCCGCGGGCTCCAGCTCTCCGGGTTTTGGAGGCGGTTTACTTGCTAGCTGCAGTGTTGATATTCTGATGCGCACTTAGGAGGTAAACTCGCCCGAAGGGGAGCGGAATTCGGCCGGTTTCTTTGCGGGGTCTCAGCTGGGCGATCTTGGACCAGGCGCAAAGCGGTATGGAAAGCCGAAGGGGAAACCGGGAGACTTGTCGGACGGCTTTTATTAGATGTGGTACGTTTTTGTTGGTTTTTATATGTCCTCCCGCCCGCTTCCCCTCCGCCAGCCTTGCCTGTGGAACACGGAGCTCAGGAAGGCACTCCTAGCCGTGCGGGTCCCAATCTGAGGGAGGTCTCCTCGCCTCTTCCCTCCTTCCTTCCCCAGCGAAGGCGGCGGGTTCCAAGGGAACTTCTTGCTAGGCTGAGCTTGCCCAAAGAAAGGACTCCTGTCTCTGTGCGATCCCCAACCTCTCCCCCTTCCCGAAAACTGTCCTTTCTTCAGGGATCATCGTCCTCTGCCTACTTCTGGATTCAAAGGTCTGGTGGGAGAGGAAGGGCCCAGCAAGGAATGTGCCTATTGTCAGATACACGTTCAACTATTCCTTTTCATCTCCTTTAAGATGCGGCGGATATATTTTGTCTCCTGTTTCGATTCCTTTTTATATTTGATCATGGGAAGGAATGCAGGGAGAGGAAACCGGCTCTGCTCTAGGGCAGAGAGGCCCCTAAATAAGCTTCGGCGCCTGCTGAAAGCTGAGGAAGGACCAGGGAGCGAACCCTTTGGAAGCAAAAGGTTCAGCCAGGAACAACGGACGGGGCAGCCAAACTCTTGAGGAGCCTGGGTCCTCTGTCTTCCTTGCCATCCTCCTCTTCCTCAGCAAGAAAGCCGCCCAGTGGACCTGCAGTTCTTGGGCTAATTTCTAGAAGGCGGGAGGTTTTCCTCCTGGGGATGATGAGCCCACGAATTGGGCAGGAAGCTGAGGAAGGACCAGGGAGGGAAACCATGGGCAGCAGAACCAGTTTTCCAAAGCCAGTGAAGAGCAGAACCATCTCTCTTGGAAAAGCTGGGGGGGGGTGTTTTCTCCCTCTCTGCTCTCTTGATCCCCCCACTTTACCTCCGGAGGGACAGGGGGCTCTCCAGCTCCCCGCTTAACCCTCCTCATAGCCCTGTCCTGTAGGCCAGGCTGGGAGAGTGGGACTGGTCCAGGGCCACCCAATAAGACCCATGGCCAAGTGCGGACTTGAACCCGGGTCAGTCAAATCACAATGTAAGGCTGCCATCAAACCCTGCACAGGGGTTTTCCTGATGGCAGCCACTCTGTGAATTTGGGGGTGGGGGCTTCCTCCTGTTTGCCACCCTCCTTCCAGTCCACAGAGGAGGCACTTGGCTTCTGTCAGTCTTGTGCAAGTCAAATGCTCTGGAAGGAAGCATCCATGTCCCTTTAGATTAGGAGTGCCTTGCCTTTCAAGAGAATGGGAGAGAACTGTGAGAGCATGTATATGTTTATTTATAATGCCTTCCTATAAACCTTATGGATTGTCCAAATAGCGGAAGGGTAGCTTGCCCTTGCCTGTCTCTCTCCCCCAGCCCCACCTCCACCATCCCAAGAAGTCGGGAAAATAATTAATTCTCACCTTGTCCCATCTGTCAGTGGTTTGGGTTGCATGTTTCCAGGAATCAGCCAGGTTTTGGCATCAGGGAGATGCCATGTTTCTTTCTCAAGCCAAAAGCCCAAGAGAGACTGCTGTAAAGCTTCTGGGCAGCAGTGGTGGTGGTGGACGTGGTGGTAAGCCAGGTCCGCCTCTTCCAGCAAAAAGCAACCAAGGTTTGGTGCACCTGAAAGACTGTCACCTTCTGTTTGCATCCCAAGAAGCCACTGAGAACCCAGGCAGGCTTCTTCCCACCACAGCCTGATGGGAACCAGTAGGTCTTCACTGCTCTCTCTCTCTCTCTCTCTTTCTCTCTAATTGTCCTGTCAGGGGGAAGGGAGAAGACCAAAGCTTCTTCAAAGAGTCTTTCCTTTGTTCTATCTCGAAGTTGACTCATCAAAACGTTTTGGTGCTCATTCAAGTGAAAATGTTTCGATTCCTCAAGAGAAAAGAAGTCCAGTTGCCATAACTCAAATTCCAGATAATTTCACTTGGATGAATGAGAATCTTCACAGGCACATTTCTTTCCCCTAACTTTGTCAGTTACCTTCATGGCTGCTTCTGTCCACAACCCAGCTCTTAGAAAGCCCCCCCACCTCCACTCTCCTACTGTTGAGTTCACTGACAATTTGCGGGATTTGGGACCTTTCCTAGATGGGTCTGGCCATTTGCCAGGCACATTGGTGTGTGAGGGAGAGAGAAAGTGCCTTGCTCGCCCCCTCTCATCCTTGACCCTCCCCTTGCAAGGTCACTCTGTGCATGCCAGCGTGTCCCCTGCTGCCTCACAAAGGAAAGGTGCTGGGATCCATCTGTGCTTCTCTTAGAGAAGGGAAATCCCCTGGGGGGGGGGGGGCAGCTCCCTCTGCTTGGGTGGGCTTCCAAGTGGTTTGCTGCCCTTCCTTGACCTGCACGGGGCACGGGGCTGCTGCTTTTGCTCCTGAGCGCCTGCACTGCCCCCCCTTGCTTTGAAATCTGGGCTGAATCTTTCAGCAAGATTTCTTCTTTTTTGTTCCCATTTCAGACAGTGCCAGCTGATGAGCTCCGTAGTACCATAGGAGGAGGATGGGAGACAGAAGGAGAGCATCACATTGGCTTAAGGCTGCTGAAACAAAAACCCACAAAGGCAGACTCTCTCTCTCTCTCTCTCACCCCTCCCTCCCCGCCTTTCCTTGCTGAACAGCGGCAAGCTTGGGCGCAGAAAGATGAAGGGCTAATGCCGTCAGCTTGCCCAGGCCAGTTGGCTGTGCTGCCTGAACTGGGAGATGATACACGTGAGCCCGTTTTGGGTTTTGGGACTGTGGTGCCTCCAGGCTCAGAGCCAAGAGCGCCAGGCAGATCTGAAAGGAAAAGCGCTTCTTTTGCCGTCCACAAACAAGACCTTGTTCCCCAGGACATAACAGGTGCCCAAAGTTGCAAAGGTTGCAATAAGCAAAGGTGGCAGATTTTTTACTTTTCCAAATGTGCTTTGAAGGAACCCACATTTAAATGTCAATTAATTTGCCTTTCTTTAACATTGCCTGGCCTTAATGCAAAAATGGTGCTGTTCAGTTCTTTTAAATAATTTAAAACATAGCAATGAGCTCTTTGTTTGCCTTGTTTTACATCAAATGTCTTACAAAATGCAGGTCTTATTTATTTGTTCAGGAGAATATAGTGGGGTGGGCACAGGTGGAAATCTAGATTCAGTTAAAAACACACAGGCATAATAACATAATAGTTTAATCAAAATATATTTTAATAATAAGAAAAAATAATAAAAACAAAGCCACTCCCAACAGACTATCTTTCTACAAAATCAAGAGTGAGAGCAGATTAAAAGTAGCAATGTGGAGGATCCCTGTTTAAAGTAAAGTATCTCACAGAATGCAGTTAAAATGCCTGATCAGTTTAAAGCAAATGTCCTTATCATTTGCTTTGAATTGAGCCCTCCGTTAATGCTGCTGGAAATAATCCACAGTGAAGCATTTTTAAATAACTTATATTAGGATTTTCTCCTGCCCTGGACAAAACCTGTATTTCTGTAAAATATGTATTCACCAAGTTTCCGTTGATTTCTGTGTTTTAAAATGGAATACAACCCTGGCACCCTTTAGCCTGAGAAAGGGGGAAGTGAAGGGGAAAATTTGCCTAAGAAAACCATGCCGTGTACAGGGAAAAGCGGGGCTAGGAGAAGTTTTTAGCTCCTTTCCACACTGCCAGGACGCCTTCAGGCAGGCAAAGGAGAAAGAAGTGAAAAGCGAAGCCCGCTCCTGTTTGTCGTTTAATTCCGAGAGCTACCCATCTCCTCCTCCTCTCTCCCCCCCCCCCCCCGCCAAGTGAGCTCAGTTGACCTGCCTGGACAGACAAATCACCGGTCCGCCTTGTGGTCCCCAGGTGGGGACGGGTATAGGCGGGCGAGGCGGGTCTTTCCGCTGGGGTGTCATGATCCTTCCGTGCCAACCATGCTGCCCGAAGCTCCGGAGAACTCCAGCCTTCGGGTGACCCATTTTTGAGTCCCCACCCACCCAACCCTCTGAGTGGAAAGTATCTGAGAAGGCGTGCAATGTTGGCAGGGATCCCTGGCCACCCTGCCCAGGGCACCAGCCCAATGCCAGGCTCCCTTCGGACGTCACCCGCAGCTCTGACGACCGACCGTGGGGCAAGGGAGTTGGGGGGTGGGGTGGGGGTCGTGCCACGGCCCCGCAGAGTTCCCCTCTCCCGGCCAGGGACACGGGGGGCTATTCAGGCGAAGGGGAGGCGGCGGCGGGTGACGCAGCCTCTGCCTCCCGGGTCATCAGTGGAGAGGAAGCCCCCTCTCGTCCGTGTCCCCACGCGCACGGCCTGAAGAAGGCATGCCCTGTGCCCGCTCGGGGGGCAGAGACAAAGCCCCTCCTGTGCAGCCACCGGGCTAAGCAAAGGCCACCCTCCCACGCCCGCCCCGCCCCAAATGCCAGGGAGACACTGGGCCGTGCGCCGGGGCAGCACGCGAGGGAGGAAGCTGCAGCCCCGGCCAAACCGGAGCTGCCAAAGAAGAGGAGGAGGAGGCTGCCCCCCCACGCCTCGCGTCCCAGTGGCGGAATGGGCCGCTGGAGGCTTCCCGGGGACATTGGCGAAGGGAGGCTGGCGGGTGAACTTCGGGCACAAACCAAGACATCTGGCCCAAGCACTGAAGCGGCGGATAGTCCCAGGGAGAAAGCCTCTGGAGGCAAGGCTCCGGGGTGGGCCACCCCCGCCCCACACCCCCGGAACCCCCCGGTCCTTAGCGGGACACCGAACTTAACGGGAGGCCCCGGTCGTGCTTTTAAAGGCCATCAGCAGGAAGGACACAGCGAGGGATCTGCCGGAGGGACACTGGAGGCGGGAAGGGGAGCGGCTAGCGAGGGCATCAGGCGAAAACAACATGCCGGTGGGACGCTGGAGGAGCGCAAAACCCAGCTGAGCTGTGCCGGTTAAAACTGAAATCCCGGGATGTCCAAGGGAGTGAAGCCGGCCCAGCTCAGCCTGGATCCAGGCGCCTCTTGTTCAAGGGCAGGCTCTGGTTGCAGGAAACCAGGGAGGGGTGGGGGAAATTTCCAGCCCTGACTCTCTCCTTGGCAGATTCTTACCCACTGCAATGGCCCACCGCCCTTTAGTGCAGCAGCTGCAGGCGTGGGTAGTGGGGGGGGCGCAGGCTTCCTTCCATCAAAGAACACAAGGGGCCCCTGTGAGGACGGGCCTGGGAGGGCACCAGCCAAACCCCGGAGAATGTCAGGCTTGTTTCCAAAGGTCAGTGAGCAAGCCCTGTGGAGGTGGGCAGCAGCGGGTCGCTCGGTGGTGGACATCAGCCTGGCCTACCCACTTTCCGGAAGATCTCTGGGAGTGGAGAGACAAGGCAACTGGGCTTCTTTTTCTTGAGAGTATGGAACGTTTCATTGCTCATCCAAACAGCTTCATCAGTTTCCTAGGAGTGCGGGCGGGAAGGCAGGCACTCAGGGCCCAGCCCCTCCACAGAGAGCTCTTCCACCTGTGGCACAGCGAGCCTCCTTCACCCAACACTCCGGCCAGTCTGAGGCGGAGGAAAGCCTGGCCTTCGAGTGGCCTTGAGTGCCCTCCCCGCCGCCCTAGAGTCTTCACTCGTCTGCCCCCAATCCCCCCGAAACATGTCCATGCCCGCCTGAAGGGGCACAGGTGCGGCTGGGGGAGAAGAGCGGGTCCCAGAGGCGGTGGGTGGCTTCCTGCCTTTCCTGCTGGCAGGCAAAGGCAACAGCGCTGCCAAAAACCCGGGCACCCCCTCCCCTGAGCGCCAGGGCTGCTGCTGGCTGCCCTCCAAGCATCGCTGCAATCAGAGCTTTTAATTAGGTTAATTAAATTGTATCAGACCTCGCAGGGACACAGTTGCCTAGAGGTTCTGATGCACAGCCAAAACAGCTCAGTCTCCCGCCCCTATAGCTGCCTCCCAGCAACCCCTCCTCTCCCTCAAAAAGGGTCCCCCAGCCCAGACTATCCATCCTGAGTGTGCAATATTGGGGGGGGGGGTTCCTGGAAGGGCCCCAGTGAGCCCCACAGGAGGCAGGCAGCTATGGGCTCCTCCACTGCCACTAGGTTTGAAGATGACAAAACAAGGGTGTGGGTGGGGTGGGGAACAAGGCCCCAGAACCATGGCTGGGGTGGGGGGCGCTACTAGTGGACCCCAGCAGGCCAAACTCCCTTGCCCAGGCAGGCCTGCTTGCCTGCCACTGAGGGCAACTGGCCTGTTCCTTCTCTTGGCTGTTGTTGCTCTAATTAGTCCAACCTGCTTCTCCATATCACCAGCCTGCTCTGTGCTTGTGGGGGGGGGGAGTCGTAACCCCACCACATTCCTTCCCCCCTCCCAACAAACCAGAGGTGTGTTGCTTTTTCCCAGCCCGGCAGGGAGCTTATCATGGCCTCTGCCGAGCAAGGGATAAGCAGCGCTGACCACATACATACTCCAGCAAGGTGACATGAGCTGGCCTGAGGATCCTTGGGGAGCAGTAGGCCAACTGGTGTGTGTGGGGGGTGGTGGTTGGAGGCAAGGAAGGAACACAGGCCTTGCAGAAGGGTTCCTGGTTGGGGGAAGGAAGGATAAATGGTGAGAACAGCGCACCAGGGGTTCTCTTGGGAGGGGGCGTGGCTCAGAGAGACCACTACCACAGAACCACCTCCAGAACCACCACCAGGCAGGCCCGGGAGGAGAGTACCTACTTCTGCACCTTGGCTGGCTGCCAGGAGGGTGGGGGTGAACCAGTCCAGAGTGGGAGCAAACCAGCAGCTGCCCTGGAGCCCTGGCAGGAGGAGGCTACTTGGTAGGAAGAGGACAGGCCAAGGCAGCTGCAGCCCTTGCCAACCTGCCCTCTGCTTCCTCATCCGAGTGTGTGTTTGTGATGCGGGGGTGAGGGTGGCAAAAGCATCCCAGGAAACAAATGCAAAGAGCACCAGCTCTAGGGTCGAAGGCAGAGGGATGGCAGGAGCCCAGCCGCCGCCGCCCACCCCCGGCTGCAGGGACACAGGATGCCAGCGGGCTCAGGGCTAGCCCCCATTTTCCCTTGGGGCCCCACTTCCACTGGCTCCTCAGCCGCCAACAGACCCTTGTCTCCCTTCTTCATCTACCCCACCCCACCCCACATCGCCTCATGGTGGGATTCTGCAACAGCTTCATCAATGTGGAATCCTAAACACTCATCCAGAGAGGGCCACCCTCCCACCAGCCCAAATTTCTCTTGAGAAGAAAGGTTAAGGCACAGCAACCTCCCAATCCAGAAGCCTGGCAAAGCGGCTGCCAGTCATGGAGCAGCACTGCCCCCTGCCGGCCATTCAGCAGCCCACATGCCTGCTACTCCACTTGTTTTCTTCTACCCCAAAAGGCAAGGTAACTTCCCCAATGGCTGCTGCTCAAGAGGCAACTGAAACCTGGCACCAAAGGCAGACTGGCATGAAAATGCTACCCACAGGGAGGCCCAGAACCCCAGGCCTGCCTAGGAGTCCACCACACCACCTCAAACCAAAGCTTTCCTCCAGCTTTGAAAAGACCTGTTTAGAGGTTTATTCTGAAAGGAAAAAAGTAACAGTTGTGGCACCACCGCCTTCTGCATCAGCCCCACAGGTCCAGCACTTCCATGCCAAGCCAAACCTCACTCTCAACCCCCCCCCCAAAGTCCTTCAGAAGTCAGCGTTTACGCTGGAATTGGAATTTGTAAACTGCTGGTTGGCTTGCCGTTTCCTTCTTCACCTTCACCTTCCAAGTCTTGTCCTGAGGAAAAAAACAGAGAATGAGCCCAACATTTCAACCAACCCATTCTCCAGAGAGCAGGGAAGGACCCTGGACTCATTTGGCAGCCCAGAGGACAAGGAGGGTCTCGGGCCCTTGGTGCCCCTTCCCTCACCCACAAAGATGTTGCCCAGAGGGACAGAGGAGCCCCACCAGAGAAGCCCTGCGCTAAAAAAAAAAAAGGTGCAGCTGTGGGGCAGGAGCCTGAGCCTTGAGGGAGAGCCAGCCGGGGAGGAAAAGCCCATCCCCCTTACCAAGAGATCCTTCCAGGTCTGGAGCTTCTGGGCAACAACAAACATCTTCCGTTCTCGCTCAATCCGCTGCTTCAGCAAGTTGTACTGGGCCTTCCTCTTCCGGGCCAGTTTCTAGAGGGAGGAGAAAGAAGGGAGGAAAAGGGGTTTCTTCTTCCACGGCAGGGAAAAGGGCAACCCCAAGAGTCAGCCTTACGCTCCCAGCATGCCCTGGAGGGTTTCCTCTTCTCTGCTGAGCCCCCAAAGCAGGGCTTTCCTTGGGTACTGCCTTCCTCTTCCCAGCACCCCAGAGCGGACTCTCCTGCTTCCAGGCCCTCCAGAGGAAGGGATGAACTCTCCTAGGGCACAGAGGGGGAAGCCTGAGAGGGGTCCCCTCCCAAGGCCCTGGAGCCTCCAGGGGCTGCCCTGGAAGTGGGCAAATGCATGGGAGTACGGCCTGGCCTGGCTCAGTGCCAGTGGAAGGGAGCAGGCTGCCCGTTCCCATGGCACCCCAGCCCCAGGGCACCTGCCTCCACACAACTGGGAGCAGGGGCAGGTGTGAGCTAATTAGCACCACCAAACCAAACAGCTCTCGACCTGTCCCACTTGGAGAAGGCAATGACTCACCCCTCCTGGAAGAGAAGAAACGCAGCTAGCCTGAACTTGCTCAGGGATTCTGGCAGGAGGGTGTAGCCCTATCTCCCATCTCCACCTCTGCTTATCTGGACCGCTGCCACATTCCTGCGCATCTCCCACCATGTTGCACAACACAGCCTGGTGCCGAGGGTGTTCCACCTGCCCTTAATTGGCAGCCAGACCTTTTGGGGGGGGGGGGTCAGGCAAGGCAGGGGAGCAGCAGCTGGATGAGGTGCCGGGTCAAGGGCAACTGCAAGCATTACTGGCAGCGTCACCCCAAAGGCCAAAGCCCTCAGATTCTCTCAGAGGCCAGGGGGGCTGACAGGCCCCTGCAGGGGATTCCTTGGTCTCTGTGATACCGAGCCCTCCCTTCTCCCCAGCCCACAACATGAAAACTACACTTGGGACCCAGAGATGCTCTCTTCAGCTGCTCCAGCAAAGCCACAGGACACAGCCTCAAATGGAGGTGCCGTACCCACCTGCAAGGCAGCTGGCATGGTGGTCCCCCGGATGGCTTCCTTCCTTAGGGTTTCAAGGGTAGGGCGATTGTACACCCGGCTGACCAGTTCTGGAGCGGTCCTCAACTGGGTGGCCAGGTCAAATGTGCGGACTGGAAAAGGCAACATGTATTGGTTGAAAGGCTTCCCCTGTTTTCCTCTGCAGAGAAGAGTCCCAGAGCAGCTAGCAAATCCGTGCAAGCAAGACAGGCCCTGCCCTCTAAATTACAGTGTTTCAGAAATGAGAAGTCAGAAAGGAAACAAAAGCAGGCAGCAGCAGCATTTAAAGGCCCAGAAGGACCTCAGATAATCCCAGAGCTGGAAGGGGGGGAAAGTCCCACAGCTGTCTATGTCTCTTCCTCCTTAGCTGCCCCCCCCCCCCCAAGACAACTGTCAGGTCTTCAAGCCCTGAACCTATCTGGATCCCAAACATTCTGCTAAATTAACTGTGGCTACTTCTGCAACAGAACTCTTTTAAAAAGGTACAGTCCAAGCCGTTACACTGTTGGACATCACTGGACACTTTGTCACAACCTGCCTGAACAAGAAACAGCCCAAAAAGAGCAGAGGCAGCCAAAGCAACCTGGGCCCACAGTGAGGCTGGCCCAAAAGGTGCTGGGTGGCAGCTGGGGAGAAGACAAAGCCCAAGAGGCCAGGCTGGATGCGTGCCCTGCCCTGCTTCCTTGTTCTCCTAGCAAGACTTTAACAGATCTCCAGAAGGCAAAGGAAAATGGTACTGGGCTGTTTGTCTCCCATCTCCCACACCCCAGCCCAACACCTCCCTCCCCTGCTCCCATTCTTTTTCTAAGTTTTTTTTTTCAAGAAAAAAAATCTGACGTAAGTAACAGCCCAAAGAGATTAAGAAGTACAGCAAAGGGCACTGAACTGCTCCCCCCCCCACCGCCCCAAGAGCCCCCTATATCAAGCCAGGGTTGCCCTCACCTTCCTTTTTGGTGTCAAAAAAGAAAGTGTGCCTGTTTGCTTGCTTCCCTTCTGCTTCCAGCAGATGGAGCTCCGACTTCAGCCTTTCAATTTTCTGAGACAAACAGAAGCCATTAAACTTAGATCCAATATGAGCTTTGCCTTGAAACAGCAGAATTACAGTGCCCACCATTCCTGGGAACGATGCCCATCTGGGATGCCCTTCTCAAGTGCAATCCTGAAGCCTCTTCCATTGCAGGGAGCGGTCACTGCCCACAAGCCCACTCCCGCCTCAAGCAGCCCAAGGACCTCATTCATCTCTAAGACAGAGCTTCCATCCCCAACACTAGAAGCAAGATGAGAGCAGATGACATGGCAGAGTTGGATACTCTATAGATCTTATTCAGAGAACAGCATCCATGCTTAGTCACAGTGTTAAGGTGGAACCTGGGATGGATGCGGGGGGCAGCATACATGCATTCAGGAATCCACATGCTGATTCCCACCACTTCCCTCAGCACTTAGGTGACAAGAGCCACTAGAAAGAGGGCTTGTAGCACTTCTCCAGGCCCAGGAAAGCCCTTTGGGAGGATGGACGGGCAGGTGGACACTGACCTTGGCTTCGGCCACACGCTTCATTTCAATGTATTTCAGATCCTGGGTTCTCATTAGCTTCTGCTGCTCCAGGGTGGTCTCCTCTTCTGGCTGCTTAATGACGTGCACTCCATCCTGCCAGCGAGCAGATGCATGGAGTGAGCTGCGAGGGGCGGGACCTGAGAATCAGCCACCCTGGCTCATGAGGACACCCCACAGGGGCAAGGTTCCTGGAGCTTGCTGGGATCAATCCATGGCAGCTGTAATGGCCAGGATTTTCCCAGATGAAGGCCCTGGGGGCAGCTCTCCCAGGCTGCACAGGCACTGCTTGTGAATGGCTCCCATCTGACCCAGTTGCTGGCCAAACTCCCAGAAGGCCAAGGCTCCTGGGTGGTGGTGGTGGTGGTGTGGAATCCCAGTGTGCCCTCCCCGCCCCCCCCCCCCACCAAGAGAGGCTCACCCGCAGCTGCACCCGGGTCATGCGGAAGTAGAACTCGTCGGGGTTCTTCTCCTGAGCCTTCCGACGAAGGGCCTGGAGCGCATTCTGCTTCTTGCGGTAGTCCCTGAAAGGGAACCAGGGAAAAGGCCCGTCCTGCTTCTCCTGCCCTGGGAGGGAGGCCTCTGACGGGGGCGGGGCGGGGGGGGCTTCAGGAGCCCCCCGGGGGCGCCTCCACCCCCACCCCCACCAGAGGCAGGCAGGCAGGCAGGCGGGGGGGGGGGGGGGGGGGGGGGGCGCCCGGGGGGGGGGGCAACCACCTGGAGCAGCCCCCGTCCTCGCCCCCCACCCCCCCAAGGACACCCCCCGCTCTCCACGCCCGCCCCACCTGGGCGCGCTCCCGATGCGCGCGCTGCTCGGCCTTGGCCGCCTTCTTGAACGCCGCCGCCGCCGCCATCCTCCTCCTCCGACTGGCCGCTCGCCGGAAGCAGGGAGAGGGAAAGAGGGAGGGGGCGGGCGCTTCTTGCACGTGACCAGAACTTCCGGGGCCGCCTCCGCCTGCCAAGAAACTTCCGGCGCGGCGGCCTCCAAGCTCGCCCGGAAGTGCGCAGGCGCAGAACCGTTCTTCCCCCTGCGCAGGCTCCTGGAAAGAGGGCAGGCGGCGCTTGTGGGCGTGGCGTTCTCTTTCCCAGCCCCGCCTCCTCCCACCCACCCTCCCACCCACCCCCTCTGGGCCCGCCCCGCGGGTGCCACGTGCGCCGGTGCCCTTGGCAGGAGAACCCCCCCCTCCGCTCCGGTCCCTTCCTGACTCGGAAACAAGATGGGGGGGGGGGAACGAAGGGGCAAAAGAAGTCCATGCCGCGGCTGCAAAGAAGGTGTGCCTTGATTTATTATTGCAAAAGCAGGGAGATCCGCCGCCGGCCACCCGCCCCCCCCCCCAAGCTGAGAAGAAGAAGAAGTAGATGTCTCATGAGTACAGCATCAGCATGGACCTGGTCGTCCCCCCCGTGTGTGTGTGTGTGTGGTTGGGGGCCTTCAAAAGGGGATTGGACAGATTCCTGGAGGAAAAGTCCATCACAGGTTACAATTACAAATCATGATGAAGATGCATCATCTCCAGGCTTAAAAGGGGGATACTTCGAGGGCCAGATGCAGGGGAGTAGTATCAAGAGATAGATATCTAGTCTCATGTGCTCCCAGAGGCATTTGTGTGGGGCCAATTGTGAGATACAGGAAGCTGGACCAGATGGGCCTTTCTTGGCCTGATCGAGCAGGGCTCGTCTTCTTGTTATGTTCTTACTCCCCCCCTCCCCTTGGGTGATAAGTGAGAGGAATGGTCTTTGAAGGGGATCCCTGTTTTGTTCCTGGAAGTACTGCAGGTCCTCAGCTGCCCCACTGCAGATCCATGGGGCTGATCTGAGACCCCCCCACAGAGGGGGGCAGAGAGGAGAGGAAGCACACATCCCAGGCTCATCTTTGTACCAGCTGAATTGAAGATTAAATTTAGGTTTTAGGAAGGATCTCTGCTGTCTTTCCGGAAGCAGGAGAAGACCTTCCTCTTTAGAAAAGCTTTCCCTGAATGAGGGACTACCTACTATGTGACTTTTATATGGATGGCCATCCAAGATTGCATTGACTGATTTCACACCAGTGTTTTTCCATGTTACTTCGCACCCCTCATAATGGATGTTTCTTTTCTTTTTGCTTGCTCTTTGTAGCTCTACTGTTACCTTTTAATGTTCTAAAATGCCTCTTTTAATTCCCTGTTCTTAACTTGAATATGTCTTAAATGATCTGGGCTGTATATTTATTGCCCCTCATTATTGTAAGCCACCTTGGGTCCTTTTCCAAGAAGAAAGGTGGGGTAAAATATTATAAATAAATAAA
>JAHTLZ010000008.1:23153315-23169955 GCA_023846285.1 Phrynocephalus versicolor | reverse complement strand
CCCCCTCCCATCAGAGTGGAAGAAAGAAAGAGAACCCCCCCCAAGGCATCCCTAACTGTTGCTCCAGGAGAAATGCCTGCCAGCTCTGGCATTTTTTCCAAGGAGCAAATCTTGGGGGGGGGGCAGCCCAGGTAGGAACTTGCCTCCCTTCCCTCTCACAGAGAGGTGGCCTCACCTGGGGCCCCCGCCCGCCCCTTTGCTGTTTCTGATGAGCTACAAGGGGGATCGGTTTGCTCTGAAGTAAACTCTAGACTCTAGAGCACTCGGTGCAGCCCACTCCTAAGAGAAGAGTCGGATCAACAGCCGTAGGACGTCCCTCGGTGCGGAACGGGCCTTGTGGAGCTGTGTGGGACTCCGGGCCAAGAGACAACAGCCCCCCCCCCCACACACACACCTCAATTGTTCGGGTGAACTCGGGGCTTCTCCAGACCCCGCCGCGAGGGCAGGCATAGCGAGGGCCGGGCGAGGGGCTCTGGAGGCGACCTGGCCCGGGCTCCCTTGCCCCGGCTCTTCTGGTGCGGCAGCGGTCGAGGAAAAGGGTCGGCCAGGGACCCCAGGCCCCTTGAGACCGACGGGGAAGGATTGGGGCTTTGGGCCGCGTCAGGAGTGGGGTCGGCGGCGCAGGAGCCTGCCCGCATTCCTGCCCCCTTCCGCAGGCACCCTCCGGGCTGGCCCAGCCCGGGCTGCTCCGAGCGCCTCTCGCCGGCGAGCCCGCCGGGCCCAGGAGGAGGGAGGGTCGGTGTGCGGGTGGGGGCGCGCGGGGGGGGGGCGCTGCCCACTGAGCCCTTCGGGACGGCCCTGGCCCCTCCTTGCGCTCGTGGGCGGCCTCCACGGCTCCGCCCTGGGGAGGGGGGCGGGTGGGGAGGGAAGGAAGGGGGCCGCGGTCGGGGAAGGGGCGCGGCCGCTTTGAGCTGGGGGTGGGGGACCGCGACCGAGAGCGGAACGGCAGCAGAGCCTCCGTGGGAAGGGGCGCAGGAGCAGCCGCAGCAGCAGCAGCGAGAGGTTAGCGTGGTGCCCAGGAGGGGGGGAGGGGAGGTCGTGCCTGTCCGTTCTCCCTCGCTCGCCGGACTCTCCCGTGCCCTCCGGGGCGGCCGGCACGGCTTGGGCGGCGGACCAAGGGAGGAGGCGCGGGCGGGCGGGCGGGCGCCCTGCTCCCGAGGGAGAGGAACCCGGGCCCCGGGGAAAGCGCCGCCGCCGGATCCTCCCTCCGAGCCTCCCGGGCGTGAAGGCGGGGCAGGTCCGCGAGCAAAAGCAGGATCCCTCCGGTCGGGGCTCGGGAGGCGCCGTCTCGGGGCTCGGGCGGGGCCCACTCGAAGCAGCGCCCTTTCCTTCCTCTCTTTTCGTGAGCCTGGAGGGCGGGCGGCCCCCTTTGCCTCCTCGCGGCAGACGCGCTTCCCCCGGAGCTCGGCGGGAGGCGGGCGGGGGGCTTCGGGAGGCGGGCTAGGGATCTTGCCGCCGCCCCCCCTCCCCCGGCCACTGTGAGCCTACGTGGGCGAGCAACATGGCCGGGCTGGGGGTCCTTTGCCCCCGGGGCAGGAAGGGGCCCCGGTGCCCTGCGAAGAGTTCCCGGGAGAACCAGCAAAGGGGCCCCGGCGGAGGGAGCCTGCCGGGGGGGGGGGAATGGGCTGGGCGGGAGCTGTCGAGGGGAGAGCTGCGGCCGGCAGAAAGTTTGTGCTGAGGATTAGGGCGGGCGGGCTCCCGCTCCCCGGGCACCGAAGCCTGGCCAGAGGGGGCGGGGGCCTCCGTCTCCGTCCCCCCGCTCGAAATGTTCTGGGAACACTTGCTTCCCACTCCCCCGGATGCTCCTTTGTTCCAGTGCCTGTTCCGTCTGGGCGGGGCGGGGCGGAAAAAGTGGCCAGCTCAGCCCTGAAAGGGGGGGGGCTGCCTCAGCTTCTCCTGGACTGTGGGGGTCGTAGGTGTTCCAGAGGCTGTACACTCCCATGGCTCCCTCCCCGCTCCGAGTGGGTGCCGCTGGGACCCCTGGCTCAAGGCCTCTGGCCCTTGGACTTAGGCCTGGATACATACCCCTTTTATAGCGATGACTTGGTGGACCCTAAAAAGCAAATCCCAGCCAGGAGACCCAGGCCCATCCCTTTCCAACGGAGCCTGTGGAGCCTTGAGGCTCTCCCGAGTGAGGGAGCTGGGTGGGGGTGGGGTGGGAGTGGCTTTCCTTCCCATCTTCCCTGCCCTGTGCGTGTGCATGTGCCCCGTCAAGGGCAGTTTCCTCCTGACTGGGCTCGGGTGGTGGTGGCGGTGGTGGTGGTGGTGGCGCAGGACCTTTCTCTCTTCAGCCCTCCTTGGACAGAGTCACCCTCTGCCCTGCTGGCTCTGAAAGCTCTAAAGGTGACGGACAGATGGCAGTGCAGGAGGGGGCCATTTCCTGGGTGCATCATCCTGCGGCTCTTCTGCCTTGACTCACTGCAGTGGGGAGTGGGGGTTCATTCCACAGGAGAGGAAGAACAGTTCCCAAAGCAAAGGGCGACTGTGAAGGAGAGGGGGAGGTCTGGGGGCTGTGGACCTGCTCAAATGCCCCTCTGGGGAGCTTTTGCTTCTGCTTGCCCCCATCATGTGTGTGCCTTGAGGAAGCCCCTGGGCCCCCAGCGACAGTTGCCCCCCCCTGCTCTCTGAGACTTCTTTGGCGAGGACTGAAGAAACCTCCTTCCTCTGAGGCAGCTCTGCTCTCTTCAGGGTCCAGGCAGGCTCTGGCGTGGGGGTTGGTAGGTTCCTGCCCTGACCTTGCTGTGTTAAGACCACTGTTGGCTGAAAAACGTTCTTCATTTATAGTCCCCACCCCCCATGTGTCCACCAGGCCAGAGAGGTCCCCTGCCTCCCTCTGGTGCCTTGGATCTGCCCCCTGCTGCTGCACTCCTAACGCCCTCGTCCTTGCTCCTTGTGTGCTCAGACGTCTTCTTCTTCTTCTTTGTCTTTTGCCTCCTCCTCTTCCATTAGGGTTCTCTCTGTGCAAGGGAACCTGTTGGCCTGTAGCCTCCTCCCAGTTGCCCCCTGTGACGCATTCGAAGCATTTAACACATGCCATTCCTTCGCTGCCACCAAAAATATAATAATTTGGGGTCTAGGCACGCCCCAGGACTATTCAGGAAGGGTTCCTCAATTTAACTAGCGACACAGCCTATACTGGGAAAGGTGAGCAGCTGTCCCGCCGTGCCCTAGTAAAAAGGGAATTGTCTCCTCTGAACAACCCTCCACCTGGAAGCCTCGGAATTCCGAGTCCCATAGAACTCAATCAAAAGAAACTTCCTTGCTCACAGAAAAGTCAGTAGCGTGCAGCCTTGGCTAAAGGCTCGGTTAATTTAGCAATGACTTCCCTCCTCTCAGGCACACACAGATTCCAGTTAAAAAGGTAAATAAAAGAACTTTATTTTAAAAGGAAAAGCAAGAGTAAAAACAAAAATCTCTTCTTGTCAGCATCAGTTGGCAAGAGTTGGAGCTTTAACAAACAAAGGCAGATTTCTAAAACAAACTTACACAGTAGCTTTTAAAAAAAGAAAACCAGTCTCAAGAAGATAACGTGAAATTTTGCATCCCAGAAATGAAAATGATAACGCTCACTAATTCTGGCTAGTATACTCACACTCGGAACAGAAAAGATCGCTTGGCTTTCTCCTGGCTCCGAAAAGCCAGCCTGGCACAGAAGTTACATGGCTGCAAAACTGTTTCCCCAAGAAGCTCTCTATCTGGCTAAGCAGCCAATTCTTATAGACTTAACAGCTTTTAGGATTTCCTTTTGTTCTTCAGGAATGCAAATTAGGCTCAGGAGAGTGTAGACTCTCTCATCAATTAGCATAATTAACAGGAAAGACTTTCTACTTTGATAGGGAACAAAAAGGCAACACATGCCTATTGATCTCAAGTGTTCCATCATCTGAATAGGATGTGTATTTTGACAAGTGAATTCCTTTAACTGACAGGAGTCATCTTTTGTCATCTGAGCGTAACCCTTTGAGGTCCAGGGACTCCTTTGATATAAAGGGAAATACATTGTAAAAACCCTGTTTATCCATTTGCTATCCCCTCATAACACCTTTGATGACAATAAACTTTGATATTCAATGTAAGATACCTTCCATTTGCTATTTTACAACCACATCAAACATTTTGCCAATCACATCAAGCATTTTGGATGATGAGAAAATGTAACATTTGTGCTCCCAGTTGACTTAGCATCCACCTGTGAGAAGTCAGTGTCCCTTTCCAACTCAGACTTCAAAGAAATGATAGCGTGTGACAAGACATGGCCAGGAATCAACAGATTATACAGATAACAGGACAGATCTAAAAATGAATTTTCTAGAATTCATCACACACCCATCACCTCCTGGGCCTCCTGCCCCTCTTTCTGTCCCAGCCAAGCTGCCTGCCCTCCTCCTCCTCCTCCCTGCCCTCGCATGGGCACCCACACTCTCTCCCTGCTTGGCCTCCCATCCCAGTGCCCACCCACCTGGGGCCAGGTTTCTCCCTCTGTGGCAGCCCTTCCTTGCCCTGGAGCCGGCCAGGTAAGCTTCCTTCCTGCTGAGCAGCCTCTCCTTTCCCACTCCTCTCCCTCCCTCCCTCCCTCCCTCCCTCCCTTTGGCTTGGTCGCTGCTGCTGCTGCTGCTGCTGCTTTCCCCTGGCTTTCTTGCCCAGGCATAGAGAGCCGCCCACTTTGCAGCCAGAGAAGCTCAGGGAGACGGGCCCCCATGGCTGAGGATCTTCCGCTCTTCACACTCGGGTTGAAAGAGGCCCAAACAGAAGGCGAGCCACCCTGCCTGTGCCCTGCCTGGCTTGGCAGACTTTGCCCTGGGCTTGGTGGTGGTGGTGACGGCATCAGTGGGAGTTTGGGGCTGGTCTGTTTGGGCAGGGACCAGGTGGCAAGCTAGGCAAGGGCCAGGCCAGGCCTTCCCTGCCCGCAGGCTCCTGCGAGCAGCTGCCCATGCCTGGTGAGCTGGCTGAGAGGAGGGCAGAGGGCTTTCCCTTTGCGCCTCAGTTCCGATGCTTCCTCCCTGGATGTGGCCCTTCTCCTTTCCTGCCGTTTGCTGAGAGCCCAGTGGCCCACGTGCCTCTTCTCTGTGCAGGAGGCATTCTTTCTCCCCTTTTGGGCACATGCTGGAAGGAACACCCCCCAGGCTCTTTTGTTGCACCGCCAGCTTTCGTGTTACAGCCCAGTCCCCTGGTATGCAAACTGCATGGCAGAACCGAGTCTCTGGCAGTTGCCATGGGGTGACTAATCTCCCTGGGAAGGTGCCAGCCTCATAGTGGAGATGCTGCTTCGGCACCCAGCCAGGTGACTCTCCTCTTCCTGCGACCGATGCCAGAAGAGCCAAGGCTCCCTAGCACCGAGGGCCAGTCCCAGCGGTGTCTTTCAGCTGTTCTGTGCTGCTTTCTTGGCACTGGTTTTATATCTGCCTGGAAATGAAGCTCCCTGTTTGGGGCAGCAAGAACTGAAGAGCTTCACCCTTGTGCTTTGGGAAGGTAGGAAGCCCTTTCTAAAGTTAGTGGAAGCTCTGCCACCTCCGGTCCCCAGGACAGCCACTCACCGATCTCCTGGAGGGTGCCATCCAGTAGTTGTGTGCCAGGCAGGGGCCTGGGGGTGGGCACTGGCTGCAGTGGCTGCTTTGGGGAGGCTGTGCCTGTCTCTCTGCCACTCCGGTGTAGGCCACAGCCAGTGGCACAGTACCAGCATGTGGCCATGGAGTGGGGTTCTGTTGTAGGAACTCTCCGCAAGAAGGTGTGAAGGGCAGCCTAATGCTTCTCCCCCTAGGAGGCTGCCACTCCCTAGCCCCATTTCCCCCCTGCCTCTGCAAACAGTGGCCTTGTGGGGGAGGCCTGGGGCAGCGAGCAATGTCTAGTAGGAGAAAGGCAGGCTCTCTGCCAGTGGTGGAGCCCTCGGGGTGTCCTGGTGCTGGCCCAGGCTTTGGTGCCTCCTTTTGCATCAACCTGGGGGCCAGTGCCACCCATCTAGATCTTGAGGTGCCCCCCTGGATGGGATCCTTCCCACCCACACTTCCCCCCGGGGGAATGGTGCTTCCACCTAGTGGCTGGGCTGCTCAGAGACCCAGGGACAAGCTTGGGGGAGAGCCCACTGCCTGCTTGTCTGCCTGCCTCCCACATGCTGGATCGGGGGGGGGGGAGGGAGCCCTGCTCCTTCCAGAAGCTACTGCCTGCCTGGCTTCTCTGGCTGGAGGAGGTGGTGGTGCAGGACATGGCCAGCTGGATTGCTCTTCCTTCCTGCCCGAGGAGCGCCTCTCCCGCCTGGCCCTGGGCCCTGGACACTCACTGCCCTTGGGATCTGACGGATGCCTGACTGAGCCAAGCAGCTGCCACCGCTTCTCTCCTACGACAGATGCCACTGCTGCCATCGCTGGGCATGCATTGTTTCCAGGGCTGGAGTTTCCTTACCTCCCGGTCCAGCAGCAGCTGCAGTAAGCAGTCTGCCAAAGCAAGCAGGAGCCATGAAAGGAGGACGGTGTGAGGGTTCAAATCCCTCCCTTGGCAGTTCCGACCCATAAACCAGAGACGAGTCATTTTTTAACAAAACTTCAAAAGGATTTTTATTATAACTCAACTCAAAGTCTCTGTGAGAAAGTTTAGTCGCTTCAGGTGTCAGCACCGGCATAGATGAGTTAACGTTTCCTTCAAACTTAGACAACATTGGGAACTCGCCAACGGGTGTCACATTAACATTTGAGTCCCTCAGGGAAATAGGAGAATGGGAGAACTCTGTCCCAGGCACTCTGTCCCGCAGTATGGATGCTTGGCCCATTGAGCCACAGGCACCGCACCTTTCGTTTCTCTCCATGCTCGAAACTTACTAGAGTTCTCAGGCCATTTTAGTGGCCTCACATGGACAGCCCATATCCAGTCTCCTCCCTTATGCACCTTGGTCTACCCAGCACAGTTGCATCTTGTGCTCCCCTCAGTTTGGGTACCGGCTTCCCTCAGCCTCCTGTCCCAACTGTCATTCTCCCTCCTCTCTTTTTCCCAACGTCCCTTCTCCTCGCGTGCGCGTCTCTCTGATTGGCCAGGGCTCTCTTCCACTACCAGTACGCGTCGTCTCTCGTTCCCCTGCTTGTTTCAGCCCCCCAATCTTCCTTTCCGTCATCAGACAATTCAGTGACGTGCAGTCTTTTAATATGCCTCTCCAGTTCTTTGTCTTCTTCCTGCTTATCCCTACTGGATTCAGACGACACACTCTTCATTTTGGTTCCCGGCTGTTTCATCTCCTCACAGACGGGGAGGCCCACTAGGGGAAGGACTCGAGGGCACGGGCCCAGAGCTACAGCACAGATGCCCCCTCTGAGACACAAGGGCGACTTCTGAAAGACCTCCAGTGCTTTTGGCTCATGTGAAGGCAACACACACATGCACGGGGCTCCCGTGTGAGGGCTGCCTGTGCCCTGATTGGCGCCCGGGGCCAAAAGAAAGGGGCCTGCGCCTGATGTGGAAGGTTGCCTTTGCTGCCAACAGGCTTTCTGGCACCCAAGGCAGACCTGGCAGCGGGAAGCCAAGGCAGAGGCCCTTCTGGATGCTGTTTGTGGGCGAGACCGTGTGGGCAAGGGACACACACTGTGCCTGTGGGGGTGGGCAAATTTCTAGGAGCACCCAGGCCTTCCTTGAAGCCAGGGGTCCTCAACCTAAGGCCCCGGGGCCAGATGCGGCCCCCAAGGTCCTGAATCTGGCCCCCGGGAACAATTGCGACCCCCCCCACACACCTACCTCCTGCTTTGTGAGCAAGCCAGCCTCTGCAGCTGCTTCTATTGCTGAGGCAGTTCAAACCGGTGGGCTGTGTCGCTTCACCCACTCCCCCCATCCACCGCCCAGATGATCAGCATGCTGGCTAGTGGGGAATTCAGAGTGGGAGGGCTAGGGCAAGGCCCCCCACTCCCCCCCACCCACCGCCCAGATGGTCGGGGTGTCAGGTGCAGCTGAGTGGGGCAATTTAAAACAGGAAGGCTGCGGCAAGATCTCCTCCTCCCTCTGTGGTCCTGAGGCCCCACCCCTGCTCCTCCTCCACCCTGCCCACCTGCCTGTGGTCCGGCCCCCAGTGGTATCTGGGGCGTGGTGGACTGGCCCACTGTTCGAAAACTTTGAGGACCCCTGCTTGAAGCCATAAAACTGAGTCCCCCTGCCTGGATCAAATCCCGGGAGGTTTTCGACTTGCCTGCCCTTGAGTGAGTCAGAGAAAGTGTGCTTGCTTGCAGTTAATGGACACTGTGACCAAACCGCTTGGCATGCGGGAGAACAAACTCGTTCGCAATGGGTGTCAAAATTGCTGAGTGTGTCTGGGTCTTGGTGTGCGTGTGTGTGTGTGGGGGGAGTGGCTGCTGTTCCTCCTCCCTGTGTGTGAAGAGGCAATGGGGGCCATGGGGTGGGGAGGGACATGAGTAGCAATGGAGAGGAGAGGCAAGGGAGGGAAGGGTGTCTTCTCTTGTTTGGATTTCCCAGGAGCTGCCCAACTCTGATGTGCTTGAACCTTGGCCGGCATGTTTGGCCTGCTGCCCTCCAGGCACGCGTGGGGTTTGGCGCCTTGGCTTTGTGAGGCTACATTAAGAATTGCAGAAACCCTTCTGTGTTCTTGAACCTGGAGCCAGTGTGGAAGAGGTCTTCTTTTGAGTATTTGCAAACAGAGGGTCCAGGAAGCATGGCCAATGCTTCCTCTTTGCAGTAGAGTCGTGTTGGCATAGACACGTGGGCAGTCAGTCCCACGGCAGGTCCCGCATGAATAAAAAAGGTAGGAGGTGTCGTTCAAAGACAATAACTGAATGGTGATAGGGAAAATGTTAGACTGGAGAACCGGGGGAGGGGGGTATGACCCCAACCCTAGCTAGATGGGCTGCCCGTCTCCTCCTGGGGGTAGAAGGAAGGTGGGGCGCAGAGGAACTGAGCTAGGGTGGAGAGAGGGTCCCTTCAGAGCATAAGAAGTGCCGGAAGGAAAGAGAGACCAGAGAGCGAAAGGCAATGGCCAGACCTTCCTGAAATCTCCTCTGCCATTCCCTCTCTTGGGTCTTTGGGTTGGGGAGGTGCTACGTGGTGGTGGGGCACTTGGAGGGCCCTGGGCCAGCACAGTTCAGGGATGGGGCAGGGCCCTGCAGAGAGCCCACCTCCAGGGAAGGCCCTTGGAGGGGCTGGTCCTGCAGCAGCAGCAGGTCAGTGCTTCCAGTGGGGACTCTCTGTGTGTGTGTGTGTGTGTGTGTGTGTGTGTGTGTTTGTGTCACAGCCATCACTGGCTTTCCTGTCCCTTTTGGGATACGGCTGGACTTTGGACTGAGCTCCCTGTGTTCCAGTAGTAGGGTGTCTTCTCTGGCCCACAGCCCTGCTTTGGAAAAGGGGCCCCTGTGCATCCAGCCCTTGGCTGTGACTGAAGCCCCCCCCCCCAGCCTTTGCTTTCCTCTAATCTGGCAAGGAACTCCTGAAGGGAAGCCAACTGGTCCCAGAGGACTGAACTGAAATGGTGCCAGTTCTCCCGCAGTATCCTACTGCAGGAGTCCTCTTGAGGGCAGGGGGAGGGGGGCTAGTTCTCTCTGTTGCAGGACAAGCCATGCTCCACATTGCCCCACTGGTTTTGTGGGGAGGGGAGGGGATTCTGCTTCTCCAGCATGCTCACTCTTGCTTTGGTCTCTCTGACTTTTTCTCCTGGTGCCTGGGCGTTGGGGGGGGGGGGCTTCCACCCTCTCCATCCCCTGCTTGCTGGCCTTCCTCTCAGCAATGACTTCTACACCCTGGGACTGTGGACCCTCACCTCTCTGGGGAACACCCACCCCAATTCCCTGCCTCTGGCCCAGGGGACCGTCTGCCTCCAGGCGTCTCCACCTTCCTGCCCAAGGGACATCCTGCATCCCTCCTGTTTCCTGCAGGCTCCATCCCCTTCACTCCCATGGGAAGCTCTGGGCTCTGTTCCTCTCACATGGAGCTTACGCCCTGTGGGATTCTATGGGTCTGCTCTGTGAGTACCACCCAGTTCGTTCTTTGTGTCTCTGACACAGCGCTCTCTCCGAAAGGCCTGAGTCCTCCTTTTCCTGTGTAGGATCATCCCCTCCTTGAGCTGACCTTTGCCACCCGGTGCCCAAAAGTGCAGCCTGGGCTTCCAGACAGGCATGTCTCCTGGCGGGGCGGCTGGAGGAAGGACTTCCCAAGTTGCAGTGGCGGAGTTGCAGTGGCTTCGTGTTGGTAGTGCAACTGATACCAGATGGCCAGTGGCCAACTCTGGCCGGGCCTGGAAGAGCTCAGCTGGGCAGATGGGAATCCAATCCTGTCATGGAAGAGGAAGAGAAATGTGCTTGGGGCTTCCTTTTGGCTGCGAGTGGCTCTCTCCGCTCCCGCTCTGGGAGCCTTCTAAAAAAAAAAAGGCAGGGTGGGTGCCCCCACACGTGTGCAGCAGACGCTGGGTTTCTTGGCCAACTGCAGGGAGCGTAACCTGAGTCTGTCTCCCTTCCCTGCTACGGGTGCCCTCTGCAATCCTGGAGGGGCTCCTAGAAGTGGGAGATGCTGCTGTTGCTGCTGCTGCTGCTGCTCCCTTGCTTGGGAAAGGCATCCAGGTTAGCCCCCACCCCAAGCGACACAATGGCCCAGCCACCTGCCTGGCTTGATCTTGGGCTGCAGCTGCTGGGGGTGGAAGGGAGCCCAAAAGCCGCGAGCATCTCCTCACTTGGACACCCGATCTCTCTCCCTCCCAGCTGCAGCACAAGCAACTGTTTTGACCAAATTTGGAGCCAAGTGCTCCCTTCTTCCTTTGAGCGAGGCTGCTTTGTGGAAGCTAGAGAGCAAGACAGTCAGCCTGCATGGCTGGAGCCTCCCCTCCCCTCCCTCGGGGCGCCCGTCCCCAGGTTTCCTGCTGGTCGCAAGAGGGCAGGTGTCCAGTGCTGCCCTCTCCCCCAGAGGAGAGACCATTTAGACTCCTGGTGGTGTGTGTCCCTGGCAAAACTGTTATGGCTCAGCAAAGGAGAGGGTGGGTCGCCCTGCAGCCAAGTGCTGAGCTGGGAACTTGTGCAGGGGCTTGTGCATGGAAGACAGGTCTGTGTGTGTGTGTGTGTGTGTCTGTATTGTGAATTGTGCAGGGCAGATGCAACATGGCCTTGAAGGCCACAAGAGGCTGCAAGGGAAACGGAGCGGTGGTTACTTTTGCATATCCAGTCTTCCAAGGTGACCTTTCACAGAGTCACCTTTGAAAGAAAGGGCTGAAAACCACGAGTGCTAGGCGACCTTGTTGGCCCTTCTGCAAGGCTGTGGTCTCTTCTTTAAGAACATGGCAGGAGCCCCCCCCCCCCCCCGGGGCAAGTTGTCCTCAGAAGGCCAGCCAGGTTGGCGGGGCTGTTGCCCGCAGGCTGTGGGGCCCCTCTAAGGCAGGGCAGGTTTCAGGGGGGAGGGGGAGCCAGATGAGGAGGCAGACCTGCTCCCTTACTCTGAAGGCGTGCCTGCGAGTAGGAGGTGCAGCCGTCCTTCAGAGGAACCCTCCCCAGAAGGCACTAAGAGGCAGCTTCCTGACCTGAAGGGACTTGCTCCTTTGGAGGGCAGGCCTGGCCAGCCACTCCTGTCAGAGTCCCCTCAAATTCAGGCGGGATGCTTTAGGCCACTGCCTCCTGTGCACTCTGTCAGGTGGCAGCGGTGGTGACACCCAGTGTCTCTCTGCCTCTGCAGCCACTCCAATGAAGAGCACGGCACCTTGTCGTTCTCCGGCTTTCAGAATGGATTAACTAATATTTTGAGTCCTTTTTAAAATCCTGAACTACACTTTTTAGCCACTCAATACCAAATGGGCAGGTAGAGGCTGGCCTGGGAGATGCGTTCCTATCTTGAGGCTCTTGGACAGCTTTCTGGTTCCCACTGCAGGGCCCTCTGGCTGGATGGGAGGAAGGAATGAAGAGAGAGGCAGAGAAGGGGCCCCTGCCCCTGCTGGGGAGGGAGGAAGCCAGGAAAGGGGCCGAGGCGGGGAAAGATGAGCCAGGAGGCTAAAGGGGTGGGGGTGGGGAGAGAAGGTAGAGGGAAAACTCGGACAGAGTTTATAGCCCTTGCAAAAACTGGATATGTGCCTAGCTTTGAAAAATGTTTGTGTCCCTTCTGGGAGAAGTGAGGAACACACGGCCTTTGAAGAAGGAGCGGAGTCAATCCAGGCAGAAATAAAAACAAATAGAAAACACAAATGTGTTACCTTAAACTGAGTGTTCTGTTACAATGTGAGCTTTTATAGATCCTTTATATCGACACGTGTCTGAGAAAAGGGGCTTGATCCTGGAAGGTCCCACTGGAAAAGAAGCATGAGGAGACACAAAGGTGTTTTGTTCTACCTTCTGCCTTTCAGTTTTGCTTGGACACATCCTTCAGGCGGCACTTACCCATTTGTTGGTTTTCCCGGTCAGGGCCTCTGGCCGTGTCCCTCTGCACCCTTTCCACAGAGAAAATTGTGCTGGCCGGGTACCCCCGCCCCTGCCAATAGCTCAGTCCTCCTCCTCCTCCTCCTCCTCCTCTGAGGGCTCCCTGCGAGTAGGGCCTGCTTGGTTTACCTCTTGAACGGGCTTCGGAAGCAAAGGGGATGGGTGGGTGGGTAGCCGGGCTCTTCTAGTGCAGCACCTGTGATTAGCTTTTGTGGGTGGGGTTAGGGTTGGGGTTAGAGCTTTTGTGGGTGGGGCCCCTTCTTCAGATAGATAGATATATTATTGCCATTGTATGTAGTACAACAAAATTGAATACTATCCCTGGTGCAATTAAAAAGAGAAAAAAGCATTTAAAAGGTAAAGAGAATTGAAAGCACTCATACGCAGGAGGACGGAAGGAGAGGCAAGATATGAAGGGCAGTGATGCCAGGGTTGCGATGGGGCTGGTAGTATGGATGGAAAGCTGGCAGGCTTCCCTCCCGTCTCCCTTGTTGTGTGGTGTGCAGTTGCCAGGTGGGGGCTGGGGGTGGGCCGGAATCCCTTGGAAGAGGTGGAGGAGGAGGAGGGAGGCAATACTTTGTCTTCCTGCTCCCCCCCCCACCTCCCACACAAAGCTTCGCCAGAGCAGCCACCCCAGGAAGGACGGGGCTGCCAGTGTCTGTGCGCAGGCCCAAGACAGGGTGACTCAAGGCCAGGGGCTGAGGCTGCTCCACTGCTAGAGGGGGAGTTCCGGCCCTTCTTTCTCCTGGGGAGGGGTGGGGGGGCCTTGCCAGTGAGTGTCGGGCCCCCCCCCCCGGGGGCCCCATTCTTCCCCCAGTCCCCCCCCCCCAGTGCTGATGCTGAGGGTTTTCGTTCTCTCTTCCCAGGCCGGCGGCAAGATGAGCACCGAGGGGTTCGACTGTTCCAGCTGCAAGGAGTCCCTTTATGGGCGCAAGTACATCCAGGCCGACGACGGCCCCTTCTGCATCCCTTGCTATGACGCCCACTTTGCCAACACCTGTGATGAGTGCAAGGAGCTCATTGGGCATGACTGCCGGGTGAGGCCTGGCTGGGGGTGGGGAGGGGGACCCCACCTTTTGAGCAGTTGCTGCCTCACAAACCACAGGCTGGATTCCCTCTCACGCCCCTCCCCAGCCCCTACACGGGCGCTGCGGCCTTCCCAGTCCAGAACTGGGTTGCTAGGAGGGAGAGGGTGGCCTCACAGAGAGGAATGTGCTCCAAGAGTGTCTCCTCCTTTTCCCACCCCCACCCCACCCCCACCAGAAGCCCCTTCCCTCTCCTCAGGCAAGGCCCTCGTGGGTGCAGCAGCCAGGGAAAGCGGCTTCCCTCCCAATACCTCCACAGACCCTCGCAGGGGCCCCCTTGCTGGTGTGGCTGGCCAAAGCCTTTTCAGGATGGGGGGGGCTTTCTTCCATGGCTGGGTGTTTCCCGCACAGGCAGGGGGGCAGGATGTGTGTTTGTGTGTATGTGGGGAGTTGCTGCTCTTGATGCCCCTTGAACATCACAGGGCCAAGGGCCAGCCCCGTGCCCCCCTCCAACCCTCCTGATGTACTTCAGGGGCTTTGTGGGACCTTCACCCTGCCATGTCTTGGCTGGGGTGAGCATTGGGGGGGGGGCTTGGATCATGTGCTTTTGGCTAGGTGGGCCCTGGGCCTTCAGCTCTGACACCAAGGGCTTCTCTCCCCTCCTCTCCTCTCCCCCCCCCCACCACCTGCAGGAGCTGTACTACGAAGACCGGCACTACCACGAGGGCTGCTTCCGGTGCTTCCGGTGTGACTGCTCCCTGGCGGACGAGCCTTTCACCTGCCAGGGCCAGGAGCTGCTCTGCAATGCCTGCTACTGCCGGGAATTCTCTTCCCAATGCGTTGCCTGCCAGCAGGTGGTCATGCCAGGTGTGGGTCCCCCCCTCCCCTTCTGCCTGGGTCTGGGATGTGCACAGGGTCCATCTGGGCCCTCCATTCGGCATTCTCAGCCCTCCCTTGTTGCCCCCCCTGCAGGCTCCCGGAAGCTGGAGTACAGCGGGCAGACCTGGCACGAGCACTGCTTCCTCTGCAGCAGCTGCCAGGAGCCCATTGGCTCCCGCTCCTTCATCCCCGACCAGAAGGACTACTACTGCGTGCCCTGCTACGAGAGCAAGTTTGCCCCCCGCTGTACCTGCTGCAAGAAGGTGAGAGACACCCCCTCCCCCCCAAGTAGAGGCAGAGGTGGGCAGCCCCCGCCCCCACCCTTGCAGGCGACCTAGCCGGGGCTGGCTGGCTGGCTGGCTGGCCGAAGGCTGGGCCCCAATGCCATGGCTGCCCCTCCTGTGCTGCCCACAGTCTCTGACCAAGGGGGGTGTGACGTACCGGGACCAGCCCTGGCACCGGGAGTGCTTCGTCTGCACGGGCTGCCGGGTGCCCCTGGCGGGACAGCCGTTCACCTCCCAGGAGGAGCAGCCCTTCTGCCTCAAGTGCTTCGGGGACCTCTATGCCAAGAAGTGCAACGCCTGCACCAAGCCCATCACAGGTGAGAGCTGGGCAGGGCAGCCCCCCCCCCAGGACCCTTAACCCCCCCTCCACCCCCACCCCCACCCATGCATGGATGGGGTCCCTCCCTTCCCCCCAAACTGTGATCTCATCCCCCTCCTCCCTGCCCCGCCCCGCCCGCCTTTCTCTTCCAGGCTTTGGTGGGGGCAAATACGTCTCCTTTGAGGATCGCCACTGGCACCACCACTGCTTCTGCTGCTCCCGCTGTGCCGCCTCCCTGGTGGGGAAGGGATTCATCCCCGAGAAGGACCAGATCCTGTGTCGTGACTGTGCTGGCAACAGTCTCTGAGGGGGCACGCTCCCCCCACCGCCTCCTACCTCTCCTTGCCCTGTGGCTCCAAGGAACCTTCTGCAGCTGACCCCCCTCCCCCAAGGCCCTTGCTTGCCTGCCCACCTGCCCACCTTTTCCTGCCCACCAGTCAGTGGGGCCAGCCCAGGCTCCCTGGCCCCCTCCATGGTCAGGGGGATGGTCTCCCTCTTTGCAGGGCTTGCCCCATTGCTCTCTCCCCTCTCCCTTGGGATGGGGGGAGGGGAAGGGGAGTGGGGACAAGCCCTGCCCACTGGTTGGCCCAGTTGGGGGAGGGGGCACTTAAGTCTAGAGCAGCGCTCCCTCTCCCCGCTGAACTCGCCACCCTTTGAGGCTTTATACGAGGCTGCCTCTTTCCCTCAGCAGTTGGCGCCCAGACTCTGCCTGGTGGCCCTTGCTGCTCCTCCTTTGCCCCCCTCCCCGCATCCTCTCCTGAGAACAACATGGGGAGGGGGCTTTGGTCCTTCAGCCTGGAACTCCAAGCCATCTTTGCTGTGGCCCGTCTCTTCCTGCCCAAAGGTGCAGCGGGGGGGGGGGGAACTTGCTGGCTGTGTGGAGCCAAGGCACTCCTCCCCCCCCCACAGGCCCTGGCCATCCCAGGGGACGGAGTTGCCCTTCCTCTCAGCCAAGCGGCCCTCTGGGGCAGCTGCTGTCCCAAATCTAGCCCCCACCCCTTTTCCTTTGGCAGATTGTTATGCATGCAGCTTTTGAACACCCCCATGTAACCAGTGCCTTGGATGCTTTCCTGGGGGTGGGGGTGGAGCAGTGGGCGATGAGTGCCAAGCTCTCTACTGGAATGGGGAGTTCTGCCCCATTGTGTAGGTCTGGGCAGTGAGCCCCACCCCCTTCTTTGTATAATAAATCATGTTAATTGGCGGTGGCTGTTGATTGTTCTCAAAGGAGGATCAGCTCCCCCTGCAGAATGGCCAGGCTTCCTTCTTGCTGGAGATGCCCTCCCTTGAAAAATGGCAGCCCAGTCCTGCCCCCTTCCTTCTTGGGTGCTCTGGGTGGAATGGAAGCACTCCTCCCCAAAGCAGGGAGGGCCTGGTCTGCTGCTGCTGCTGTTGCTTTCTGACTGATCCTAGAACGGCCGCCCCTTTGCCCCAGAAGGCTTTTAGGAAAGGAAGGGGAGGGGGGCTCCTGTGGCTGCTGCCGCAAATGCATAGGCTGGCCTTGCAGCTGATGGGGGAACAGGACCCACGCACTCACCCACACCCACACCCCTTCCCAGCCCACCAGGCAATTATTTTTCCTGTGGAGCTGGTGGGGGGTATGGTCTGCCTTTCTCACATGCCCTTCCTGTCTGTCCCAGAGCAGATGATCAGGGCTGCCTGGGAAATGTGTGTGCCTGCCAAGGGGAGAGGGGGAGCCTCCTCCAACCACCATTCTGAGCAGTGTGTGTGTGTGTGTGTGTGTGTGTGTGTGTGTGTGTGTGTGTGTGTG
>JAHTLZ010000008.1:23142240-23153305 GCA_023846285.1 Phrynocephalus versicolor | reverse complement strand
CCCCCCCCTCAACCTCCAGCAGGCAGCTACCCAACACGCTGGTTGCCTCTGGGCCCCCGGGAGTAGCATTCTTCTCCAAAAAAGGAAATGGCCCAGCTGCCTGTGGCCCGCCACATCTGGATCCCATCCCAAACCGAATGGGTCAGGACTTGATCTGCCTGCCTGATTTATATGTGGGGTGGGAGTGAGGTAATGCAGCAAGGCTGGAAGGCGAGGAGGAGGGGGGAGAGGGGAGGAGAGCCCAAAGGGAAGGGGGCCCCAGCAGATGGGACCTGGCCCCAGGGAGAGGCTCTACCCCTCCTCCCCCCTCCCTGGAAAGCACAGGCAGGGGCTGCTTTGGCAGCACTGCCTGACCTGCAGGACCTGCCGACCCACTGTGGCAGGAGGCCCTCCCTGCCCTTCTTCTGGGAAAGCCCCAACCAACTGCCTGGCGGGCTCCGGTCCCCTCTAAAGGGGCCCTGGACCCCCTGCTCCAGCGGCTGCTGAAGCCGGGGTGTGGGGCTGCTCCCTCCCTTGTGGGCCGGCCTGGATTTGTCCTGCTGGAAGCAGAAGAGGAACCGGAGTGCCCCAACCCAGCGGGGGTCCATTCCAAGCCCTCCGAGGCACTTTTCGAAGCAGTAGCACCCCAGTCGAATCCAATCAAGTCGGTGCTCAATAAACATGACACAAACAACCGTGTTAATATGGACGAGCCGCCAATTACAAACCAGACGAATAACGGGTCACGTTAATTGACGGGCCTGGCCTCTGAAAGGCAGAGCGGGGCGGGGGGCGCTGAATCGCGTGCCCGGACAGGAGGGAGGAATCCCGGGTTCAAATCCCTGCTCAGCCACGCGGATCCATGCCAGCTGATCGGGAGACCCTCCACGGGGAGCGGAGCCGCCGCCATCACCACCGGCTGGGGGGGGGAGGGACGGGGGGCTGCCCTTGGCCCCCGCCTGGCCCCTCCTGGATCCTGGATGTGTGTGGGGGGGGGTGTTCCACCGTGGCCGCCAGAAGGCTCCTGGGCCAGGGACTCCCCCCCCCCAACACACACTCCCAATTGTTACAAAGCACACACTCCCCTCCCGCAGAGGCTCACCCGCCCCCCTTCCCCGCCCGCATGGCCGCCCCCTCCGCGCCCCACTCTTTGGGGGGGGAGAGAACCCTCTGCGGAGGGAGGCCGCGCCCGTTGCGATTTAAGGCCCAGGGAACACCAAGGGGGGCGGCGGGGGGAGAGCGGACTACAACTCCCAAGGCTAGGACGCCCCCTTTCCGGCGGGAGGGGGGTTGTGGGAACTGTAGTCCCCCCAAAGGAGCTTCCCCTTGGCAGGCCTCTCCTGCCCATCCGCGGGAGCCGGGCGGGGGGGGAGGGGGGGATGATGGGGGGGGAATGGGAGTCGCAGTCCCCAGCCAGTGGGGGGGAGGGGAGGGGGAGGGAAGGCTCTCTCTCTCCCCCCTCCTTCGCTCCCTGCCGCCTGACGGAGCCCTTCCTTTCCCGGCGGAACCTTCGTGCGCGGCCGCCGAGGGTGGGGGGGCTGAGCCGGAGAGGGCAGGAGGGCGGCTTCCGGTTCCCGGTCCCACTTCCGGCCCCACTGCCGGACCCGGGCGCCGCCGCCATGGAGACGATCCTGGAGCAGCAGCGCCGCTACCACGAGGAGCGCGAGCGCCTGATGGACGTCATGGTCAAGGAGATGCTCGTCCGCAAGGCCACGGTGAGGGAGGGGGGAGGAGGGGGGAGGGGTCGTATGGGGGGGACTCTCTCCCCCCTCGAGGAATTCCCCACTCCCACCCCGCCCCACCCCGCTGAACCCGCTCTCTCTCCCGAACCTCCGGCAGCTCCGCGACCAGATCAACTCGGACCACCGCACGCGCGCCATGCAGGACGTGAGTCCCCCCCCCCCACCGGGAACAGGGGGAGGGAGGGAGGGTGGGAGGGGGCACCTTGTCGGGGGTCGGGGAGGAGCCTTCCCCCCTCCTTCCTCCTCGCCTCCGACCCCCCCCCCCTTTGCTGGTGTTTCTTTCTGACAGCGCTACATGGAGGTGAGCGGCAACCTGCGGGACCTCTACGACGACAAGGACGGGTGAGGAGGAGGAAGGGTCTGTCCGCGGGGGGGGGGGGGCGGGGGAGTGGGGGGGAAAGGGACCATGTCGAAGGGCCCCCTCCCAGCCCCCGTCTCTATACCCCTCACCCCCCTTTACCGTGGGGGAAGGGAACCCCTCTCCCGAACGGTGGGTGCAGGCAGGGCTGGGGGTTGGGTGCCCTGGGTGCCTCTGCTGGGCCCACGGGAACTGCTTCTGCCCCCCCCCCCAGGTTGCGGAAGGAGGAGCTCAGCGCCATCTCAGGACCCAACGAGTTTGCAGAGTTCTACAATCGGCTCAAGCAGATCAAGGAGTTCCATCGGAAGCACCCCAATGAGGTACAAGGGGAGGCGAAAGCCCCCTGGAGCATAGATTGCAGTGGCACTCTGTGGCAGAAGCCTTCCGTGGAATGCCACGTATGTAGCCTGCAGTTCTAAGTGGTGGCCACGGCGGTAGTAATCGTGTTCTGCTTCTGTAGATCTGTGTGCCAATGTCTTTGGAGTTTGAGGAGCTCTTGAAGGCCCGGGAGAACCCCAGCGAAGAGGCTCAGAGTAAGTTTCAGACCCTCCCTGGTTGCTTTCCTGCCCCTGCGCTGATTCTTGATGTGTGGAAGAACTGACTGGTTGTGTGAGACTGCCTTTTCTTGAGAAGCGCTTGGCTAAAGGCAAGATGGCTGGTTTCTGGTGTCTCCCCCCTCACACACACACATGTGCAGTGCACCTTGAGGTGCTTCTCCTTCTTTTTCCAGACCTCGTGGAGTTCACCGATGAGGAAGGTTACGGCCGCTACCTGGACCTGCATGACTGTTACCTCAAGTACATTAACCTGAAATCCTCAGAGGTGAGAATCCTGCCATGTTGGATGAACAAGGGGTTGTTGAGCGGGACACATTTCTTGATCTTTTCTTTCCGTGTGTCAGTCTGAAAGGCAGCAGTCCAGGGGAAAAAGGTTTGGGAGTGGAAAGGCACCAGCCATAAGTATGCCTCGGTCTGAATTCCTAGTTTCACAAGTGTCTCTAAGGAATAGGAATAGGAACACACACATTGCATGCCCTCACCTGTTTTTCTGATGGTGCAGCTTCCGTGGAGATTGTTTGGGGGATCCCGGTGTAGATTGTTGCTCCAAATTCCTGACCAATGAGTGTCCCTCTTCTCTTGTCTCCTACAGAAACTAGACTACATCACTTATTTGTCCACGTTTGACCAGCTATTTGACATTCCCAAGGAAAGGAAAAATGCCGAGTACAGGAGGTGGGTACTTGCAGCCTCTGCCATGAGGGGCAGAAAAGACCTTGTACTTCACTGTGGCCTTTGGGGAGGGGGGGGCAGCTGACACAGCCTTGGCCTCACTTGAGTTGTATTCCTGCTCGGTGGGTTAGGAAAACTGATGAAATGAAATGCTGCTATGAGCAGAAATCCTATGTCTGGAAGTTCTCAGAATGTTAATAGGAAGAGGTTGGGTTAAATACTACTTACTTTTCTCTTTTGGTCTCTCTCTCTCTCTCTCTCTCTCTCTCTCTCTCTCTGTGAGTGTGTGTGTCACCTGGAAAAGCCACCGTGGCTGCAGGTAGGCATGGAACTAACAGGCTCCCTACTACTACTCTTGGTATCCTCCTGTTGTAGGTACCTGGAGATGCTGTTGGAATATTTGCAGGATTACACAGACCGGGTGAAGCCGCTTCTGGACCAGAATGAGCTCTTTGGCAAAATCCAGGCTGAGTTTGAGAAGAAATGGGAGAACGGCACTTTCCCTGGATGGCCAGTGAGCAGGGGCTTGGGGAGGGGTGGAATGGTGGCCAGGCAGCAGCAAGGTGCTTGTTGGGCAGCCTCTTGCAGCTACTAACCCTCAGGCTGTCTTTTGGCAGAAAGAGACCAGCAGCGCCCTTACCCACGCCGGTGCCCACCTGGATCTCTCAGCCTTCTCTTCCTGGGAGGTGCGTTGGCCCTTAGGAGCCTCTTTTGTGGGGGCTTTGAAGCTGCTCTTTAAATTGGCTGGGGACTAGGCTCAGGCGGATGCTGAGCACTGGCCTGTTTTGTGCTTCTTCCGCCACAGGAGCTGGCCTCCCTGGGGCTCGATCGGCTCAAATCTGCCCTGCTCGCATTGGGCTTGAAATGCGGAGGGTGAGTCTGGGCTTGGTCCGGTCCTGGCTGGTAGTTTGTGTGCCCCCTGTGCTCCTGCGGTGAGGGGAACGTGTCCGTGGTGGTGAGTTCTGGCCACCTTCCCACTGCAGGCCTCCTCTTTCTTGCTCTCCTGCTCAGGACGCTGGAGGAACGAGCACAGAGGCTGTTCAGCACCAAGGGCAAGTCCCTGGAAGCCCTCGACTCCTCCCTCTTTGCCAAGAACCCCAAGACAAAGGGAAGCAAGCGGTGAGTCCCCGGGGGGAGGGCAGCTGCAGCGTTGGGGACGGGGTCGGCTTCGTTCTGACTGTGCCAGGCCAGATCATGCCTGGGCCAGCTTGGAAGCCTCTTCTTTGGCTGGAAGGTGGGTGGGTGGGTGGGTGTCTTTTCCTGGGCCTCGAATGCGTTGCCCTCAGTGATGGCGTGGTTGCCTCCACAGGGACACGGAGCGGAACAAGGACTTGGCCTTCCTGGAGGCCCAGATCTATGAGTACGTGGAGACCCTTGGGGTGAGTGCGCTGGCCCCCTTCCCCTCACCCTGGGGCCCTGCACTGGTGGTGGTGGTGGTGGTGGTGGTGGTGGTGATGGTCTAGGCCTTCCCCGGCACCCCTTCTTGCAGGAGCAGCGCCAGCTCACCCATGAGAACGTGCAGCGCAAGCAGGCCCGGACGGGCGAGGAGCGCGAGGAGGAAGAGGAGGAGCAGATCAGCGAGAGCGAGAGTGAAGACGAGGAGAATGAAATCATTTACAACCCCAAGAACCTGCCTCTGGGCTGGGATGGCAAGGTGAGCCTCCTGTGCCTTTTTGGGCGGGGGGGGTTGGGGGTTCAGTCAGGCGGTCCTTGGCCAAGTCCCCCCCCCCTCCACGGGCTCACACCCCCCTCTCTTGCCTCTAGCCAATCCCATACTGGCTCTACAAGCTACATGGGCTGAACATCAACTACAACTGCGAGATTTGTGGAAACTACACCTATCGGGGCCCCAAAGCTTTCCAGCGACACTTTGCGGTAGGTGGCTTGGCCCTCCAGCTTGGGGTGGGGGTGGGGGTGAGGGAGGCCCCTGTTTACCAGCCTGGGAGGAGTTTGTTGGCAGAGGGGAGAAGGGCAAGGGACTGGCAGGGGGACAGGAGGAGGGGCTTTGGGGGTGGAGAGGGGGAAGAGGCACCTGGGTTCTTGGACAAGGTGCAGCTCGTGCCCTGGAGGGGCTGGGCTTCTCCCCTCATTGGTAGCATGCTGCTGCTGTGAGCTGCTGGCCCCTCTCCCCAAGTGCCTTCTCTTCCCCACAGGAGTGGCGCCACGCACACGGGATGCGGTGCCTGGGCATCCCCAACACGGCTCACTTTGCCAACGTCACACAGATTGAGGATGCCGTGTCCTGTAAGTGGCTGTACCCCGTAATAAACAAACAAACAAACAAACTTGCCTAGGAATGGCTTGTGGGTTTGGTGCCGCAGCTGCTAAGCCCACTTCGGCTTCTGACACCTGAGCTTGCAGATCCGCTGCTGGGTCTCTGGCACTGGGAGCACTTCTTGTCCACCAGGACCTTACCTATGTCCCCCTGTCCTTCCTACGGGCAGACCTTTCGCCTCTTCAGCAGAGGAGGTGGTCTGATTGTCTGCCTGTCTGTCTGTCACAGTGTGGGCAAAGCTGAAGCAGCAGAAGGCTTCGGAGCGATGGCAGCCAGATACGGAGGTGAGTTGGGTCTGGGGCCGTTCTGCAGAAATTTGCTTTAGCAGGAACTGGTTGCGGAGATGGTTTGTGACGTGCTGGCACCCTGTTCCCACACCCAGGATTCAGAATTTCAGCAAAGAAAACCAAGTGTTGGCTCTATTTGGGAGCTCCAGTGAATTGTTTGCTAAGGGAGGAGTAGTTTTCTTGTCTTGGTTTGCTTTGCTCTGCTCTTGGAGAGCCAACAGGCTTCACTCTTTTTCCTCCCAGGAAGAATACGAGGACTCCAGTGGAAATGTGGTGAACAAGAAGACCTACGAGGACCTGAAGCGCCAAGGCCTGCTGTGATGGGCACCAGCCTCCCACCCCCAGACCATGGCTCCAGTCTTCCCCTTTCCCACAAGAGCAGGTGCCATGAGGATGCTTACAGCTGCCAGCGGGGATTCTGCAAGACATTTCTTTGTATTGAATGTATACATTAAAATAAACCCTAGTTTTAGAAGGAGTTGGCATTGGTTATGGTGTTTTTCAGCTCTAGTAGATGGATACCACATGGGGTCTGTTCTTTCTTGTGCGGTATCTGTAACTCACTCAGCCTGTGCAAACCTGACACTTGTCACAAGGCAGAACTCACAGAGCCCTGCCTGCAGATGTGGCTGGGACAGGCTGCTGTGCCGGTCTGGAGGCCACGACAGTTGCTCCTGTGGCTGCTTTCAGGGTCAGAGATGAGGAGGGTGGCCTCTGAGAGCAGGACTGGCATTAGGGCAGGCAGGCAGGCTGTGCTTTGCGGTCTCACGGGAGAAGGTCTTGCAGGAAGGCTGGCTGGGTTGGCTAGTTTTGCCTCAGCTGGAGGTCTCTCTCTCTCTCTCTGTGAGGGGAGGGGGCGGCCTCTATTCTGAGCTTCCCACTGAGGACAGAAGGGGGGTGGCAGCCCAGGGGTACCGTGCCAAGCCCACCTCTAGCTCCCCCAGGGGCTGTTTGTTGTGTTTTTCAGTGTTGCTTCCTTGGTTCCTGGAGGCCCCCTGGAGTGGAGTGGGGGGGGGCAATCTCCTGGGCAGGCCGGGGGAGGGGCAGAAGTGTTTCCAGGAAGCCAAGGTTCCTGTGGGTGGCCGGAGAAGAGTGTGTGTGTGGAAGGAACAAACTTCCCCTGCAGAGACCAGAGCCGTGTGGCCTGGGGGTCCCCTCCCTCTAGGCATCCCCTGCCTCACCTCTTCCGGCCACCAGGGAGGGTTGGCCTCTCCCCACGCCTGGCCTTTCCCTTCTCAGAAGCAGCCACCACAGCCAAGGGGCAGCTCCCCTTCTCCCTGCTAGCTTGGAACACAGAGGAGCGCTCTCTTCCCCCCCCCCCCACCAGTCCCATCCCATTTATCCAAGGCCTTGTGGGAATGTTCAGGAGGGAGTGCAAGCCTCCAGGGGAGGAGGATTCTCTGCCTGCAAACCCAGCTCACCTGCTGTTCGGTGCCCCCCCCCCTGCCTGGGCAAGGAGTGGGGCTCCCCACAAGCACCTCCTCTGCCAGTGGTGAAGATGGAGGGGGTTCCGAGAGGCATTCCAGGTTCCCTGGAGGGAGAAGCATCATTAAGGGAGGTAAGGGAGCATGACAGGAGGGGGGGACAGGAGGTGGGGAGGAGTCCTTTGGATGGGCAGAGGGAGTTTGAGTGGGGGGGGGGCGCCACATTGCTCAAAAGGCCGGGTTTGGTTGCAAGAAAGAGCCAACGGCAACACTTTGATTTTGCCATGCTTGGCTTGTTGGGGGGGGGGTTGGCTTGGGAGCCTGCTTTGGCCGCTGGGCCCCACGGGCGCTCTTCCACACACCGGCTCCTCCTCCGAGGCCTGCCTCCTGCCCCTTTGCCATGTTCCCCATGAGGTTCAGCCAAGCAGAGGTTGCTGGGCCAACAGAGGGTGTCATTAGCAGGCCGCCTGGGGCCTCCGCAGCTGTCGTTTCCCCTTCTCCATGGCAGCCACCAGCCTCCCAGGGATCGCCAGAGGGATCCAAGAACCAAGTTCGCCGCCTTCCCGGGTGTCTGCAAGTGCCTTCTTCTCCAGGCTGCCTGCTTCCCTCGCCCCCCCCCCCGATTTCTGAGAGAGAGGTGGCACTTGTGACCCTGACAGGTAAGTAAGTGGGCAGCTGTGTCCCTCAGCCAGGCGGAGGCATCCCTGGTCTGCCCCCCCCCCATGGCACTGGCCGGCCGGCTGGCCAATAGTTTCCCGTGTGGACACCAGCTCTGCTCAGCTCCCTCCTCCCCCTCCCCTTTCAGAGCCAGCCTCCATCTCGGAAGGGCCCCTTTATTTATTTATTTATTTATTTATTTATTTATTTATTTATTTATTTATTTATTTATTTTCAAATTTCTATACCGCTCCTTCTTCCCAGAGCGGGAACTCAGGGCGGTTTACAAGGAAAAGATTAAAAGCAGAATGTCATCAGAGCAAAACAATCACTATGAGAAAGATAAGGCGGGATAAAAATAAACAAATAAACAAACAAACAAAAATGCCTCCATGGATGGAACCAGCACCTCACGTGTAAGGGTCACTCCACTGCCCGGCTGTCCTCGCTGGGCAGGCAGGGGTGGTGGGGGTGGGGGTTGGGCAGAAGGAGAGTTTGGGGAGGGGGCACACTCATGTACCCTGGAGCCATTTGCAGGTGACCCATGCCGAGGAGGAGGGGGCACGGCTGTGGGACGGCAGGGGTGTGTGTGTGTGCGTGCACGTGCATGTGCAGCTATGCCTCTGCGCCGCTTTCTCTCTTGCAGCTGCTCTCGTGCCAGAGCTTCCAGTGTTCAGGAGAGAGGTGCTACCAGGAGGAAAGCCTTGGGAACTACACCGAGACCTGCCACAATGCCTCGCACTGTGAGGTGGGGGCCCTGGCGCTCCCTTGGAGAGGGGAGGGGGCAGGAGGAGGAGGGAGCGACTCAATTGGGGGGGGTCCCTGGGATTGAGCCTGGAGCCTGCCGAGGTCTGACCCTCTTCTATGCCCCTCTGGCAGCTTCTCCGCCTGAACAGCTCCACCTAAACGGCCCAGTGCAGCCAGGGGTGTGGGAACGCCAGTGCCCCAGAGATGGGTGGGAGCCACGGGGGCCGCTCTGACCTGAGCCCCTGCACACTGGATTGCTGCAGCGGCCCCAACTGCCTGAGCCTCAATGCCACTGCCTACCGTAGGCTGACCCCGCTGGGGTGGGGGGCAGCAGCCCCCCCGCTGCTGAAGTGAATTGAAGGGGATATGGCTGCTGATCCCCCCCTTCCCTTCCTCCTCCCTGCTGCTGGCCTGGTGGTGGCATCTGGGCAGCCTGGCACACTTTTCTGGCTCCTCCTTGCCCCCCTTTCTCCTCTTGGCTCTCTCTGACTCCTTAGTCCCTGGAGCAAGAACTGCCACCCAGTGCCACCTGCCCCGTCTCTCTCTGGCCCCCAGAGGGCTGCCCGTACCTCTTTCCTTTGCCTGTTGCAGGTGTGCTGCCACCCACCACCACCACCCCAGCTCCCACCACGGCCACCACGGCCACCACGGCCACCACCACCACGGCCACCACCACCACCACAGCCACCACCACAGTGCTCCCCAAAAATGTAGGCACTGCTTCCTCTTCTGGGTGGACCACTTCTTTCCTTTTTGTGGGGGGGAGGTAGCAGAGGTGTTCAGCACCTCTGGGGCAGGAAATGCTGCCCAGTCCCAGCCGTCCTCCTGACGCCCTCTTCCATGCCTCCTCAGGGGAAGGTGTGTGCAAGTTTCACCTGCCACGGGAACGGCTGCTACCAGGGCCAGAAGGCTCAAGCCAGCTGCCGCCTGGGCTTTGATTTCTGTGAGGTATCTGTCCGGGTCTTGGGGGGAGGGATTCTGGGGACCTCTGGATCCCCCTCTCCCTCCACGCAGGGCAGGCCCTTTTGTGGCCTTGTAGGTGAGGCGGTGGTGGTGGGGGCTGAGAACCAAAGAAGCCAAGAGAGGCCCCTCCCTCCCTCCCTCCCTGCACGCGACCCCCCTTGGCCTCCCTCCCCCCCCCACCTCCTGCTCCCTCTTTGCTCCAGGTGAAGAAAACGGGCCCTTGTTTCGTGGCCGGCTGCAGCAACAAGTGCCAGGGAAGTGGGCCCGCCTGTGATGAGTCATTATGGAAATATAAAAATATATATAGAATTATTGAATTGGGCACTAAACTTTAACCCCCTTAAAAGCCAGCCAGGGAGCCCAGCCCCCCCCCTTTTCCTTTCCACCCTTCTTGCCTGCTTTTATTCCTGGCGATTTATTTCTATCATGCTCATGGCTTTCAGGGAATGTTTGTGAGCAATCGCTCTTGGGAACCAGGGACTCCAGCACACCAAAAGGACGGTGTTCATGGGTTTTCCGCCTACCTGATTCTTAGCCTCCAACTACCAGTGCCCCACACATCTTTCTCTCTCTCTTCTCCCTCCTTCCTCCCACTCCATCTACACATTTTAAACATGTCTCTGCTCTACCTAATGGCCCCTATATCTACCAACTGGGGCAAGGGAGTTATGGCACGGAAGAACTGGTATCATGGCAGCACCACAAGACAAGCTGCATCTTCTGGAAAGAATCCATTCTCCCCAAAGCTTCTGGCAGGCCCACAGCAGCTATTTCCTAGATCACCAGAGCCCCAGACCCAGATGTTATCACCGCCTGGGGAAACATTCCATTGATAGGGATATATTTAATACAATATACACATATTAGACTGTCATTGTAGATAAAATGGCAGTGTATTGGTTCTATCCCTTGATTCAACTGTGTCCTTTAATTCACCTCTTCTCCCCTACACAAAACTGTGGCTCAAAGCACTACATACCTCCCCACATCTGCATCCTGTTTTCCAAACCATAAACTGTTGACCATGCAGTCCTTATCGTCAACAGAAGCCCACCATCCGCAAGATTCGTGAAAGAAGACGGGAAGCGGTCTGCCGATACATCGACTCAGCGCTTCTCCGCTTCCCGCTGTAAAGCTTATCTGACAGCGCAGCGGGAACTGCAAAGCCAGGTGGCGCTGCCATGCAAGATTAATGTCTTCCCATATCGATGGACTGTCAAAATGATTTGCAAACTATGTGTTAACAATGTAACTCTTTGATCTGTCTTTGATGTGTTCTGTCCGTTTTCTGAGCCCAGATGTTTCCCTGTTTGTTCGCGATAAAGACAGGATGTTTAGGGGATCTTTTTCTATAAAACCTGTACGTTTTTGAATGTAAATTGCCTCAGCTTTCCGAAGCAATTC
>JAHTLZ010000008.1:23124756-23142230 GCA_023846285.1 Phrynocephalus versicolor | reverse complement strand
CCTGTACGTTTTTGAATGTAAATTGCCTCAGCTTTCCGAAGCAATTCGGCTGAGTGCCTCGTTGCAACGAAGTAAAGCGTTTCTCCGTTACTTGAACTTTGGCGTGATTCTTTCATCTCTCGGCTCAAGCAATAGCGGCAGGTAACCCGGGGGGAATCCCTTCACCATTATCACCTTCCTGCACTCACAAAAGACTGGCAAACTCCTTTGAATAATCCCATGGGTTTTCCTGCCTCACATTGACTCTGACAATAATCCTTCCTACCCCCCTTCCCCCCCGTCTTCCTTTCTCTCTCTCTCTCTCACCCCAATTCTGTCACCTAGCCCTTCTGCCTCCTTTGCCCATGTCCAACCTCACTATCTAACCCTTCCATTGCCTTGCTCATCCCCAAACCCCAAAACTTGCAGCTAGAAGACAGGGCTTAGGCTGGGCAAACTCTAAGTGGGGGGTTGCTTGCTCCCTGCCCCAACCAGCCAAGGGAATGGTTCTCAGCTATCAATCCCAAATGGTTAACAGTCCAGCCACATTACCTCCATAGAACCAGCACCCCCCCTTCTTCTATCCTGCCAATCTCTCCCTTTCCTTTCTTTCTGCCTCGTTCCTTCTTGGCCTTTCCTATCTCATTAAACCTAAGGACATTCCTCTACTCTCTGGACCTGAGTCACCATTTTGGGACAGCAAAGAAGGGTTACCAGCTCAAACTGAAGGAACAGATCATCCAGCCTCCATTCTTCCAACATGGAGAAGACACGTATCCCCAGCAGCTGTTCTCCAGAAATCAACATTCCTGTCTGCCTACCCAGATTGTCATCGAAGCCTGAGGACACTTCCCATTGTTTCAGTCACACACTTGAGAAGGACTTGCAGTTGCTGTAACCACCAAAACGCTCCTATATAATTCCATAAGAGTTTACATTCTTGTGCTTTCACACCTTTGTGTTTTTCCAAATACCTGAGTGTAATCTTGCGATGGCTTATACTCCTGTGCACCCAAATCATTGTGTCTCCCCAAATGCCTGCATGTAATCCCATCAACCCTTCCTGCCCCCCCACTGGTCCTGATAATTGCTCTCTCTCACCTACCATTGACTCACTGGCCCCCTTTGTTTACCTATGCCCGAAAAACAATGCAGCCCTTTCCTGCCCTATTGTGTAACCCGGATGGTCCCAACAAAGGATGTTTTGGACTTATTTTCATTTGCATGAGCCCTGGCTTCAGCTGCCAGGGACCACCCAGGACTGCCCCCAACTGCCCCCAACCCCTTCTGATTGGACCATTCAAACTTCCCTCAGCCAATCTCTGAACAAGCGCCTTCTAGGATGGGAGGGGGGAAGAATCAATAAAAGTTTGGGGTTTCCATGTGCTCACTGTTGAACACTTCTGCTCTGTCTCTGGCGGTGTGTTCACCTGCTGCTTTTATTAGGCCTAATAAACACAGTATTTGCCTCAGGATCTCTCTCTCGTTGGACTTTTATTGGCATCTGAGGGTCCAGCGGAACTCAGCAGGACTAGCCTGACTGGAAAATAATTTTTACCTTTATTTTAAACCCAACATCTGCTCCCCCCGACCAGCTGCCCAGTGCTACCAGGAGTGCTGCCGGGCGATGCCTCGGGCCAGCTGCCTGAAACTGGATGGCCGAGCGCACTTCGTTGGGGCCGGGCCCCTGGCCTCCACCCCCTGGCTCCGGTGGCTGGCCCTCCTGGCCTTTCCCTGCCTGGCCCTCTCCTGTTTGCCTGGACCCAACTGAGCGGGGTGGTGGCGGTGGTGGTGGCTGGGGCCGCTTGGGCAGTGTGTGCCCCTCAGGGGGACAAGCAGGGTGTCCACCCCCCTGCCTACCCTGCCTCTCTCTCCCCCCCTTCTGTCTCTGCCTCTCTCTCTCTCTCTCTCTCTCTCTCTCTGCATCTTGATCCTTCAGGCCTCCCCCCCCCAACCCTTTGCTCTGCTCCCAGTGGCTCTCCTTGTCCTGCCCTGGCTCCTAACCCCCGCCCCCCCACCTCACTGCCTGCGCCTGCTTTGCCTGTACCGGAATCGCGGTAGTCCCCGCTCGCCCTTCCTGTGCACTCGGCTGTTCTCATGCAAGAAACCCTCCTAATAAACACATTCGGCAACATTCCTAGTATTGTGATGTTGTTGTTGTTGTTGCTGCTGCTGCTGCTGTTGCCTTGTGTGTTGAACCAGAGGGTCTCCACCAGCGCCTGGGATGCCCCCGCAGTTCAGCTGGCCAGGGAGGGTGGGGGCCTCCTGCGATCTCCCTCCCTCCCAACCTCCCTCCTTCTGGCCGGCCGGCGAGGGCGGGAGGAAAAGAGCTGCCCGGGCCGGTGGCGCTGCCTTGCCTTCCGGAGCCCCGCCGCCGCCGCCGCCGCCCTTTCCTGCTCCGCCCCGGGCCCTGCGCCGCCCGAAGAGTCGCCTTTTCCACGGAAGCGCCCGAGACGGCCGGAGGATGGACCAGTCGGTTGCCATCCAGGAGACGCTCTCCGCCGGGGAGACGTGCCTGGCCGTATCCTTCGGGGTTCGGGGAGGAGAGGGGGAGGGAGGGAGGGAGGGCCGCCCCTTCACCGCTGCCGCCGCCTCAGCCGCTGCCGTCCGGCTCCTTGACCGCCCGCGGCAGGCCGTGCAGGGAGTCCTCCTCCTGGGCGGCGCGAGCAGCGCGGAGAGCCGCCTCCTGAGCCTGGTGGAGAGCCCCGGCGGGACAGCCGTGTAAGTGCGGGCGGGAGCAGCAGCCGGGAGCACCCCCCCCGGGAAACGGCCCAGTCCTCCCCGGCGCCCGTGCGGGACTGCCGCCGGCCGGAGGCTGGGCGGGGCTTCTGCTCCCTGGCCCCGAGGCTGGAGAGTCATGGGGGGGGGGGGAGGCCGGGGGCTGGGCCACCCAGGAGAGCGCGCCGCCGGCCCCAACGGGTGCCTTCTCTGCAGGGTCGCTGTGTACACCCATCGGCGCATGGCCATCGCGGCCGAGGACGTGGCCCTGGAAAGGGTCCTGCCCCTGAGCGGGGCCGGCTTCGCCCTGGAGGAAGGTGAGTCGCGGTCGGTCGGGGGTCTGCCTCTCCACCAGGCGCGGGGAAGGACCCCCGCGTCTCTCCCCACCCCACCCGTGCTGGGGAAAGGGGGCTCCTCTCCGGTCCCAGAATTCGACACCCCCTGTGGCTGGGGGTTGCCCATGGCTAGGGGGTTTCCCTCACCCAGAGGGCCATCCCACTCAGGGCGCCTCTTTCCTTCCTGGCAGTCCTCCTGGAGGGCGACCAACCCGTGTTAGGTAAGCCTCCCTTCCGCCGGCTGCCCCTGTCCCTTCCACGCTCCCGCGGGCAGGTAAGGTGCGGGGGGGGGGGCTGAGCCACAGACCAAGCCAAGGATCCCCTCCACCTCCGAAGGAATCCCTCTGACGGGGGGGGCGGGCAAGGTACCCAATGTGGTGCTAAGCGTGAGTGGGGGCGGGGGGTTTCAGAAGTCTTGGGTCCCGACCCTCCTTTGACCAGGGGAACTCCCACGGAGGGATGGGGGCTGCTTGAGCCCCTCCATCTCGCTTACCTTGAAAACCTTGTCAGGACCACCATACACCCGATGATGCCGCTTGAAGGCATGTGACGGGCACAGGAGTGGCTAATGCTGCTCGGGGCATGTCAGCGTGAGTGTGCATGTGGTAGAGTGTGTGGCGGTAGCTCGGGGTGGGTGGGTGAGGTCTCGCCCGGTGTCTGACTGGAGCAAGGGAGGCTGACGCCCCTGCTCTCCCCCCCGTCCTCCGCACAGGCTCGGACATAACGGTCCAGATAACCACGAGGGATGCCCGCCTGCTGGTGCAGCTGCCCTTTGGCTCACAGACACAGGCGTTCCTGAGGGAGGTCAGGAAACGCTGCCACCCAGGTAGGGGGCCTTTGAGTGGGGGCTGGGTGGGTGGGGAGTCTGGCTTTTGGTATATGTTCTGCACACACAGAGTGAACGGAGAAGTGGACCAAATGCACCCTTAAATGAAACCTTTATGTCTCTCCAAATTCTGTCCTGAGGGTTGGTCCCTAATACAGGTTATGCATCAGGAGAAGTGGGTGCCCAGGCACACCCATTTCTTCAGAACAAGCCACCATTTCTCATGATTTACACACTCAAAGGCTTTGTGACAGTCTATAAAGCACAGGCTTCTTCCAAAATTCCTTGGCGCACTCAGTCGTCAGCGGAGGTTTGCAATAGGGTCTCTACGGCCTCTTCTTCCTTTCCCTTTGTGCACTTGCCGTGTGCCTCTGCTTGGCTCTGCGGAGGGAAGAGACGGTAGCTCTGTGCGGAGGCAGCTGGAAACAGCCCAGCTTGACCACCGGTGGGCCCTCCCTTGCCGGACTCCCTGCTCCGCTGCGGCCACAGGATGCGGGCGTGGTCCTGGCAGGGCGGCTCGGCTCCGGCAGCGGGGAGCCTGCGAGAGCCTGGGAGGCTGTGCCCTTCCGCCTCCCCCCGCCCCCAGACGACGCAGGGGGCAGCCTGGACGCGCCAGCCGCCACCCTTCCCTCGACTGGTCCGCATGGGAGCCGGGGATCCGCGCCTCCCGGCCGCTCCGCCCAGGTGAGCCAGAGGAGGGCTTCGCGCCCCCGGCAACTCGCCTCCGGCTGCGCTCGCCCTGCGGCTTTTTGCCGGGCACTCCGGAGTGCTGGAGTGCTGGAGGTCCAGCCAGCCCTCCCCCCGCCCGCCCCTCTGCGCCTTCCCTCCCTGGGCCGTGTCCTGGCGGTGCCCTCCCTTCTCTTCCATCCTCCTTTGGGGAGGGGAGGGGAGGGGAGGAAAGCGGGCGCTTGGACCTCCTCCTCCTCCTCCTCCTCCTCCTCCTCCTCCTCCTCCGGCCAGCGGAGCCCAGCCAAGCCTCCTGCTTCCCGTCGCCCCACTTGCTCTGGTCGCGGGAAGGCGGCCGGCTGGTCGCGGGCCCAGCCGGGAGTGCGAGTCCCGAGCGAGTCGGCAGTTGGACCGAGGAGGCGCCGGCGCTTCGCTTTCAAGGAGCTGCCAGGCGCCCTCGAGCCAGCCCTGGGCGGGGTGGGGGGGGGGCGAGAGGGGCCTGGAAGCGGGGCTGGGAGGCTGCCCTTGGCGGCCTTTGCTCCGGAGGGGGAGGCTTCTTCGCGCTCCCTTTCGGCAAGAGGGCGGCGGCTGGGTCCTCGCTCCTCAAGCGGCTGTCCTTGGTCGCCAGCCCGAGGGCGCCAGAGGTGGTGGTGCTGGCTGGGTGGGGACGGCGGGGCACCGGGGCCGGCCGGCTGTGATGGGGGGCCTTCTCTCCAGGCGTCACCCAGCCCGAAAGCGCCGCACCAGCTGAGAAAGAGGAGCGCCCTCCCCCTCCTCCTCCTCCTCCTCCTCCTCAGGGGGCCCATGGGGCTGCCCCCGTGCCCAGGTAGGGAACGGGCCAGGGTGCGGAGGGAGGGAGGGGGTCGGGTTGGCAAGAGTGCCCTGGGGCCCCTTTCCCCAGCCTCTGCTTCCGGATGTTGTGGGCCTCTCCCACCGAGGCTTCCCTCTGGACCGCATCGCCTGAAAAGGGGCTGGTGGGCCATGGCTTGCCTCAAAATGCCTCCCTTCAGAGACCTCAGTGTTGGGATCTGGTAACAGTGCACACACGCACGCACACACACACACACTGTGGCTTGGCTGCACGCTTTGGGCCCTTCCCCCACCCTTGCAAGTGTGGGGCACGGGGAGTGTGTGTGGGGGTGAGGTGCAGAGGCCATGGGGTGGGGTGGGGGACCCCACCTGTACGGCTACACTGTGCCCCCCCCAGTCCTGCCATGATGTGCTGGGAAGCAGCTCTGCCTGAGCCAGTCCTCCGGCCCTTGGCTGATTTCAGGAGGGCCGCCAGGGCGGGTGTCCCACCGCGGGGCTTCCCTCGCTGCCTTCCCAGGTGTTGTCTTGGAAATCACACCCAAGACCCCTCCCTCCCCTGCCACCAACCCTTCTGGTTTCCAGTAAGCTCAGGCGTGATGTGACCGGCGAGATGCCCGGGGCCTGGAGCGTTCTGCTGCCCGGCGAGCCTCAGAGCCCCTCCATGCAAACCTTGGGGCTGAGAGACACCCTCATCAAGAGCCAGCTGCTGCAGCAGCAGGACTCCTACACCCACCTGCAGCGCTTCACGTAATTGGGGGGGGGTGTCCTGGGCACAGGCAGAGCAAGGGCAGGTGGGGCTCCCTCAGGGCTCCCTCCCTCCCTCCCTGTCCACCTGCCTGCCTGCTTGGGAGTGGAGGGCAAGGGGGCCGAGACAGACCTCTCAGTCGCTCCTGGCTGGTTTGGGGCCTCACGAGCGCTCTCTGCTCAGGTTTTTTGCAGGAACATACAATGTGAATGGCCAGACACCCAGAGAGAGCCTCCAGCCATGGTTGAGCGTAGATTCCAGCCCTCCCGACGTTTACTGTGTGGGGTCAGTGAGCTTCCATTTCTTGAAGGCCCTTGCCCAAAGGTTACTTTCTGGGACTTTTGCCCTCGCGTGTGGCATTTGGGGGCACAGGCTGTGAGGAGGGGCCAGTGACTCAAGGAAGCAAGAGGTTTATTCTTCTGGCTTTCTGGGCTGCCAGGGTCTGTCTGCCCCCCCCCATCTTGTGGCACCAGAAGGGCAGGTGCCCCCCTCCAACACACAATGGGTTATTACGTGTTTCTTGCTCAGGCCTCTGCGCTCTTTCTTGGCCGCAGCTTCCAGGAGCTGGACCTGAGCAAAGAGGCGTTTCTTTTCAACGACACCCCCAGAGAAGAGGAGTGGTTCAGAGCCGTGACCGAGAGCCTGCACCCGGGGGCCAAGTATGCCAAGGTGGGTTGGGGGCCCTCCTGGGGGCGGCCTTGTCACCAGGATCCCAGGGCCAATTGCTCTAGGTTGGCGGGGGAGGGGCAAAATAGCTGTTGCTTTGAATATAGAAGGAAAACTGGGGAGGGGGGTTGCCCAGAGAGCACCTCCCGCCTTCCACAAAATGAAGGCCAAACCCCAAGCAGTTCCCAGGGCCCAAAGGCACCTTTGTCTCAGGATGTCCTTTGGAGACGAAACAACTCCTCCTCCTGGGATGCTCCCAGGGCTCCCTCCCTGCTTAGGAGCAGCCCCCACCCCACTCAACTCCTGGGCAACAACACAGGGAAGGTGGGGGGGCAGTCTCAGGGTCTTGGGCAGAAGGAAAGAACAGCAAGCAAGTGCTTGAGAGACAGGGCTTGCCTTACAAACATGTTCAAGGGTGTGGGGGGGGGGAGGGGGGAGAGGGTGTGTGCTAAGTAAGGGACCTGGAAGAAATCCTTTGGCCTAAGCCAAGGGCACCAGCAACTCTCCTGCTCCCTCTCCTCCCTGGGCCCCGGCCCCTCCCTAGGAAGGTGCCCCCTTGGCTGCCCCCAGCCCCCCTCCCCCAGCCCCTGAGCTTCTGAAGCCCCCTCTGGGAACACAGGGCTCCGGGCAACTCTCTCTCTCTCTTGTTCTCTCTTGCTTGGCTCCCCCTCCCCTCCTTGGCCAGTCCCGACTATAAGTGGCAGGGGGCATTTTTTACCCTGGATCAATTGGGGATGCTTCGCGCTGCTTCTTGGCATGTGACTTGGGGGGGAGGGCTTGCAGCTCAGCCATGCCCTCCTGGGATTCCACTCCTTGGTGGGGATGGTTTAGGAGGCAGAAGCAGGGAAGCAGCGCTGGTGCTGCTCCAGCAGGAGCCCCTTGGATGTCTCTCCCCCCCCCCCCGGCCACTTTCTCTCTCTGTGGGAGGAGAGAGCCTGCCTGCCTCACAACAGAAGGGAGGCCGTAATGAATGGGAACAGAGGAACCTCATCCTCAGGAGGGAGCTTGCTCCTCCTGGGGAGCAGGGCTGGGCAGATGGATCGAACCCTCCGTGCCCGCCTGCCCCTCTGCCAGCACAGCCACCACCACCCCCTTCCAGGGGAAGCTCACTGGGGGGCTTTTTTCTCAACCCAAACAGATTAAACTCGTCCGGCTGGTGGGGATCCTGTTGCTGCTGTACATGAGGACGGAGCTGGCGGCCAGTGTTTCGGAGGTGGAGGCGGCGACAGTGGGGACAGGGATCATGGGAAGGATGGTGGGTCTTCCCGCACAGGCCCTTGCGGGTGACTCTGGGCTACAGGCGGCCACGGTGCCTCCCACGGGGGCGGGCCTGGATGGCTGGAGGCAGGGTGTGTGGTGTGTGTGTGTGAGAGAGACCAGGCGGGGGCATGGGGGCTGGGCTGCAGGAAGGCTGAACGGGACTCGCTGGGGATCCCGGTGGCCCCCAGTGGCCAGCGCCTTCCCTCCCTCACCTATCCGTGCACACGTGGCCCCTCCTTCTCAGGGCAACAAGGGTGGGGTGGGCATCAGCTTCAGGCTCCACCACACCTCCTTCTGCGTGGTGAATGCCCACCTGGCAGCCCACCCGGGGGAGACGGAGCGGCGGAACCAGGACTTCCAGGACATCTGCGCCCGCATGCAGTTCGGCCGCCTGGACCCGAGCCTCCCGCCCCTCGCCATCCTCCAGCACGAGTGAGTCTGTCACAGGCGAATGCCCCACTTTGCAAGCCCCTCACCCCACCTGTGAGGCCTGGGGATGCAGGGATGTGTGTGTGTGTTGTGTGTTTGTGTGGGGGGAGGAACCTCCAAGAGGCCAAGAGTGCCTGGGCTGGCGGTGATGGGGGGGGGGAGGAGCTCAGACTTTGCTTGTTCCCTCTCCTTGTGCTGCAGCTTCCCACAGCTTCACTTCCCCAGTTTCATCTCTGTGCAAACTGGATGCTCCTTAGCAGATCTGGGCCGAGATTGGGGGTGGGGTGGGGCTCATGCTGGCTTTCTATCAGGAGTGAGCAGAGTGCAGCCCTGAGGCCCGGATTTGGGGTTCCCATCCCTCTCCATCCTTGCCCCCATTCATGCCCCCTGGCTTTGCCATTGGCAGAGTGACGGCCACCAGAAATCCCTGGGCTCATTTCCTGCACATGGAGGCATGCTGGTTGGCCTGCATGACTCCTGCTTTTTCTTTTCTTTCAAGGGGAGGACTCTCTGCTGCTTGTCCTCTCCTTGGATGCAAGCAGGTGGTGGGGGTGGGTGCCACCATGAGCCTGGCTTTCTCTCTGGGCCGGCAGTCCATGCCAGGGACCCTGGTGAGATCCTGTCGGCCCAGAGGAGGAAAGGCAGCAGGTGGGTCCCATAGAAGTCCTCTGGTCAGGGGTCCTTCCTCTATCTAATACTTGCCCCCCCACCCCCACCCCCAGTGTCATCTTATGGCTGGGGGACCTGAACTACAGACTGGAGGCAGCAGATCCTGAGCGGGTGGAGAGGCTGGTGGAGGTTGGTGATTACTACACTCTGCAGCAGTACGACCAGGTACCTCTGGCGTCTCTGGATCCTCCTGCCTCCCCTCCTTTTTTTATATGGGTGGGGGGGGTGTGGACCTCATGTGCCCTTGCAGCACCCAGGGTGGGCTGGAGTAGGGGAAAAATCACCCCTCCCAATGCTGCTGCCCCCAAGAAGATGGATGGTTGCCTCTTTTGAGGGGGGGGCAGTGTGTGCATGTGTGTGTGCATGCGCGCATGGGGGGAAGAGAGAACAACCACCTTTCAGCTGTTGGATAAATTAAAGTCAGCTAATGTGGCACCATTTTAATCCCCACCCTTTGGAAAAGTGGGTTAATTTTTAATAACCCTGAACTATAATGAAGTGCTTGCATTACCAGCGCTAAGTCTAAAATGGCTGGAGAGATGCCGGGCTGGCCCTTCTCTGTCCTGTCAGAGCTGAGATCTGGTCCCTGAGCAGCAGCTGACCACCGTCCGTCGGCTGGCAGCAAGAGGGGTGGCGAGCGAGGAAACGGACCTAGATTTGGGCCAGCGTTTCTGAAGGGAGAGACCCTCCTGGCGCGTCCCCTTCCCAGTGGCTGGGTGGCTTCAGGGCAATGCCTGCCCTCTGCAGGCATTCTTTGGGAGAGTCTCCCCTCTGCTGCCCTCTCCCAAGACCAAGAGGGTGGAGGCTGCCCTGAAGCACCAGGTGAAGAGCAGGGAAGCAGGAGTGCAAGGTCCAGAGAGGGGGGGCACACTGGCTTCTGCCCTCTGCCGGACTTCCGCCATGGCTCTCAGCGCCCTGTTGTCCCTTTCCGTTCCAAGCTGAAGACTCAGATGGAGGCCAAAACCGCCTTCGAAGGCTTTACTGAGGGAAGCATTTCCTTCCAGCCCACTTACAAATATGACCCGGGCTCTGACAACTGGGACACCAGGTAGGCTCCGGCTCTGAGAGGTATGCGAGGGGCAGTGTGTTGTCCCTCTTTTTTTGTCCCCTTTGTGTGCCTTCTTTTCCAGGGGAAGGGCAAAGCACAAGAATGTCTTGAGGGCTTGCAAGCCACTCTAGCACCTGTTCTCGGCATCCACCCCCACCCCACCCATAAGCCCAAACACATACAACAAATCGTGTTCACTTGAAAACAGTTGCAATCTCTGACTCAAGATGCAGCTTGGAGATTCAGCCCCTACTGCAGTGGCTGGCTGTGCCCGTCCTGATGAAGACAGCTGTTTTGGGCTTTCCTTGCAGTGAGAAATGCCGTGCCCCTGCCTGGTGTGACAGGGTTCTGTTCCAAGGGGAAACAGTGTCTTTGCTGAGCTACCGGAGCCACATGGCCATGAGGACCAGCGACCACAAGCCCGTCAGTGCTGTGTTTGACATTGGGGTAGGCACCCACCCACCCACTGCTGGGCTAGAGCCAGGCCTGGGAGCCTTCCATGGACCGCTCTCGCCCTGCTGCCCTCCCCCCTGCCCCCTTCATCCCTCCGGGTGGCTGCTGTGCCCGAGGGAAGACCAGCTCCCTCAGCTCAGACTTCCAAGCGGCAGGTTCCTTGGCTCGGCTTCTGTAGATTCCTCTTTGCAAACACCCCCCCCCCCCGCTCCCAGGCATCCTTTCCTCAATGCCAAGCAGCTGCCTTTGCTGCACCAGAGGAAGGACTTTGCTTCTAAGGGCCACAGGAGTGGATGGTGTGAAATCTGCTCCCTGACATTCCAGCTTATTTCTCATTCTGATTACTATGAATGTTTCTATCTACAGTATATTATTCTTCATCCAAAAGAGTGGAGAGCAAATGAAAAGCACAAAAATGTGCAGGAAAACCATGCCATCAACCATGAAAGGCAAAAAAGAAAAAAGAAAAAAAGAAATCATGTCTCAGAAGGTGACATTGGCCAAATTAAAATGCCTGGGAAAATGCAGGCATTACTTTAAGGAGGGCCTCCCCCCCCTTCAAAAAAAAAAAAGCTCTCTTCCTTCATGGTGGACATGATGGCTGGCTCTCCCCCTCCTCTGCAGCCTGGCTGGCCATGTCGTGGAGGATTTGTCCAGTGGCCTGGCAAGGAAAGCACATACCCTCCCACCCACACCCACCCCCGATCATGGTGCCTGTTCTTCCAGGTGAAGGTGGTGGATGAGGGTCTCTACAGAAAAGCCTTTGAGGAAATTGTGCGCTCCTTGGATAAGATGGAGAACGCCAGCATCCCTTCCATCACCCTCTCCAAGAGGGAGGTAGGGGGGGGGCTACTACCCGTTACCACCTCTACCCCCTGAGAAGCTACACACCTCTCCCTTCCTTTTGGGGAGGGAGGGGGTGTCAGTGCCTAGCTATGGACAGGGAGGGCTGGGGGGGCGGTGGCCCATAGCTGCCCTGCAGGGCTCTCTGACCTTTGGCCTCCCGTCTGTCCAGGAAGAGGGTGTTGGAGGAAAGGGGGGGGACAGAAGGAGGGGGACTGATGCTCCTCTCTGCCCTCTTTCCCTCTGCGGGACTGGGGTGTCCCCCCAACCACAGTTCCTGTTCAAGGACGTGAAGTACATGCAGCTTCAGACGGAGTCCTTCACGCTCCGAAACGGGGCCGTCCCTTGCCAGTTTGAGTTCATCAGCAAGCCCGGTGAAGAGGCCTACTGCAAGCTGTGGCTCAGAGCCAACCCCAGCCAGGGCTTCCTGCTGCCAGGTGACTAGGCGGGGGGGGGCTCTGCCGGAGGGCCTCCCCCCCCCCCAATGCACAGGTCGTCACTAATCGTGACTGAATTGCTCCGACTGAGAATGCGCTGCTCCTTTTGTGGTCAGGCAGGGAGAACCCACCGAGGGCTGCTGCAGCCTCATGTTGGGACGAATCTGCTCCTCCAGCCTCTGGTTTGGTTTCCCCATGAAAACTACTGCTCACATGGCTACTTACCCGGCCAGCCGGCAGCTCCCGTGGTTGCTGGGAAGGTGTGCTTTGGGTGGGCAGCTGTGCCAGCGTCCTGTAGCCAGGGACTGTCATGACAGGGCTTTGCAGGGGGAGTCCAGGGCCAGGGCTGTGAACACCCCCCCCCCCCCCAGGAAGGAGCAGCTGCATTAGGTCTGTGTGTGTGCGTGCACACGTGCCATAGTAGGCCTCTTCTCTCTCTCTCTCTGAAGATACCGAGGTGACGATTGAACTGGAGCTGTTTGTGAACAAATCCACAGCCCCCAGCCTGAACTCGGGGGAGGACAGGCTGGAGGACATCTTGGTGCTCCACCTCGACCGGGGCAAAGATTACTTCCTCTCCGTGTCGGGGAACTACCTGCCCAGCTGCTTCGGGTGCTCCATCCAGGCCCTCGTCCACATGCGGGAGCCCATCCAGGAAATGGCCCCAGAGGCCATCCGGAATCTGGTGAGCGCTGGTGGCCAAAGTGGGCTGGTGGCCGCGAGGCTGATGTGGCTGTGGATGCCAGCATGATCTCGGTCCTGTTCAGATCCTGAGGCCCCTGGAGCATGGAGAGGACAGCGCCCTTTGGGAAGAGAAGCCCCTGGACATCCCCAAGGAACTGTGGATGCTGGTGGACCACCTCTATCGCAACGCTCGCCAGCAGGTGAGGAAGGCCCGGCCTCTGAACCTGCTTGCCGCGGGCTTGGCATCGGTGTGGTGGAAGGGGCTCCCTGCTTCTCAGTAGGCCCGGAGGCTTGGGCCTTTGGGAGGTCTGTAGGGCAGCTTTCAGTGTAAATGCTCCAAGCAAAACCTAAAAGCACAAAACAGCCACGGAAGATGGGAACCCCACTATGAAACCCGAGAGGACCAGCTCTGGAGGACTTTCCCCACGAACTCACCCATGAACTCATCCATTGATCCAGGCAATGTCTTTACTGCTCAGGCTTCCCTTCAGCTGGGCTGCAGGACCTACGTTTGGGGCCTTCTTGGACAAGGCGGGCAGCTCGGCAGGGTTTCTGAGTGGGAGCACAGGGGATGAGGCTTCCGCTCACCCTGCAGCGTGGAACAGCTCTTCTGATCTCTCTCAACTGACAGGAGGACTTGTTCCAGCAGCCTGGCTTGAGGGCCGAGTTTGAACAGATCCGTGACTGCCTGGACACGGGGGCGATGGACACGCTTGGTATCCTTTGGGGAGAGATGTTGGGGGGGGGGCTGCTGCTCAGGCATGCAGTTTGCTTGCTTGCTACGTGGCGAGTGGACTCCTCTTGCGTGGTCTGCTCCTAATGTCCCTGTGGATGAGGAGGGGGCTGGCTCTTGTGCCTTCACTGAGCAACAGGACACTCACGGCTATCTTTACAGTATATGCAAAAGCGTCACATGTACCTTCAGAGCTGAGATACAGGTGATGCCTTTGCTCCAGCCCTCATAATGACACATGGAGAAGGGTGGGAGGCTTTTAAGTCCCACATGGGCAAGCATAAGGCTTCCTTATTTCCTTAGTTGGCACCCCCCCCCACATACACATCCCAATGCCATCCCAAGTAGTTTTGGAACCAGGCCTTATTATTCCAGAGGGCCTTCGCAAAGCAGACCTCCTTCCTTCCTTCCTCTCCTAAGGTAGCCTACTTGCTAATGATGAACGAGTGTTTTTGGATTGTCTCAAACAGGGAAAAAAGGGGGTTCCTTCAGAGAAGGAAGCTTCCCTTTGGCCCTCTGAGGCCCCACCATCCAGTGGTCCATGTTGGCCCTGCTGCCTTTCCTTGACCTTTGCCGGCCAGTTGGCTGCAATCATTCTGTGGCTGAAGCTCTTCTCCTGTTCCTGGAGAGCCTTCCGGAGCCTGTCGTCTGCTACGGGCTCTACGACAGCAGTTTGGAGGCAGCAGACAGCTACCTGCTGAGCAGTCGTGTAAGGTTGCCCCGGGGTCAAGGCCTCAGCCCCCCCCCTTGCATGAGGGGCAGCTGCAGTGCCCCAGTGGGTGGAGCGGGCACGGCCTGGGATCCGTGATGATCAGGAGAGCCCTCCTACTTCCCGACAGGTGGTTTCCATGCTCCCCAAGTGCCACAAGAATGTCTTCAGCTACCTGGTGGCCTTCTTGAGGGAACTGCTGCAACACTCCAACCAGAACCACTTGGATGTGCCCATTCTCGGTAAGGAGGGGTCAGCCACCCTTGGCGGGGGGTGGGGTGGTCTTCCACTGTGATGGTCAATCAAGGGAGGGCACGGGAACCAGGGGGCTCAAGGGCACTCACCCCCGTGTGTGTGTGTGGGGGTGGAAACCTGGCCACTGCTAGGGGCCAGTCTGAACCACCCTCCATTCCTCTCTCTGAATGCAAAAGGCAGAGGCCACCTAGCACCAAAATGACCTGCTGGGGAGGTGGGTCTGGGGGAGGGTGGCCCCCTCCCTCCCCAGTGTCCCTCTTTCTACGTGGGGGGCACTGACTGGTTTTGCCTCACTTTTCCCTGGCACAGCAAGCCTCTTTGGGGGTCTACTTCTGCGCCCCCCTCCTGCTGCACCCAAGTCCGGCCTTGCCGAGAAGTGCAAAGCACAGAAGTTCATCCGGCACTTCCTCCTGCGGGAAGGCAGCACCCTGTGAAGATGACTGCAGATTAGTCATTTTAGAGCCAGTTCTTGTGTAAGCATAGTTTTCTATGCTCAGAATATTGACTCTTTAGGTATATGAAATCATTCTTTTTATGTAAAGGAAAGCACAGACATTTTTGTTTTGGGATACAGATGTACGAGAAATAATAGCAGTATACGCAGCACATGAAACCTTGCAGGGAGTTTTTCGTATTAAATTTATGCCTTGTATTGACTGGATCCTCCCTGGTCTTAATTCCGGGTCATGTTCATTCATTTTATCTTTGAAAATCCAAGTTAGGTGAGCTTGAGAGCCTTCGTGTTGTGACCAGCCAGCGAGCGAGCCTGCGGGCTGGGGATCCATTTGGGGGGGCGCTCCTCCCTGAAGGCGACGGTGGCTTCAGGCGGATCTTGGGAGTCACTGGCCAAAACAAAAAGGGCGACACTGGCGGTGGGAAAGGGCGGGGAGGTGCTGGGCTCACTGGGGGTGGGGGGCAGGTGGAGTGGGGGAGGGGCTGATCCAAGGACATCCTTGGGGCTGGACCAGCTTTTTTTGTGGGGGGGCGGCGGCCGTGGCGGTCTCTCCATCCAGGAGATGGGGGGGGAAGAGGGGGTTTCTGCCCTCCTCTTCCTCTTCCTCCGGGGGAGAGAGAGAGAGCGCCACCCCCCCCCCGGGCTTTGGCGATGGCGCCCTAATCCTGCCGCCCAGCCGGTGGGAGCCCCAAGGCGGCCTCGACCGGGTCCCGGCGCGGCGCTCTCCTCCCGGGGGGCTGTCCTTCGCCCGGCCACGCCCCCCGCCCGGCGAGGGCCCCGCCCACTTCCGCCTCTCAGGGGCGTGGCCGAAAGCTGCGCTCTCCCGGCGTGCCTCGCGCGGGGCGGAAGCGGAAGCGTCCTGGGGAGGCCCTGACGGAGCGCCAGGGAGGGCCGGAGGAGTCCCCCGGGCGCCATGGCAGCAGCAGCAGCGGCGGCGGCGGCGGCGAGACGGGCCGCCCTCGGGCCCGCGCCACGAGGAGGAGGAGGAGGAGGAGGAGGAAGAGCGCTCGGTGAGGGGGAGGAGGAGGAGGAGGAGGGGGGTCGCCGGGCGTTCCCTCACGCACCCCCTCACTCCGGCCTTTAGGGGAAGGGGGGCTTGTTCCTGGGGGTCGAGCCCGCCTGGCCGGAGGGGCTCCTGGTGGCCCCACCCGCCGCCGCCCCTCCCTCCCTCCCTCGACGGCCCTCCTCGGCCACCAGGACCCCCAGCGCCTCCGCCCCCTCCTCCTCCACCACCGGCGCCTGTGGGGCTGGCTGGCCGAGGAGCCGCTGGGCCGGGGCGAAGGTCCCTTCTTCCTCCCCCCCCCCGGCCCGCCAGGCGGCCCGAAGCCTCCCTTGAGGCCGGGACGGTTTCTTTTTCTTTTTTCTTTTGGTGCCGCGGCCTTTTCCTCCTGGCGCGGAAGGCGGCCCTCCGGCCCCCCAACCCCACCCCACTTGGGATGCAGCTGCGCTCGTTCCCTTATGAGCCCTTTGGCTCTCGGCTTGCTAGGGAACGACAAGGCGGCCCCCAGGAACCCTTAAACAACACCAGAGGAAGGAGAAGGAGGAAGCAGCAGGCGACGCCCCAGGATGGTGGAAGGGAAGGACAGCGGCACAAGGGGCTTCCTAAATCCTACCTCTGAGCCCAACTTGCCTGTGCTTCCCTATTTATTTATTTATTTATTTACTTACTTACTTACTTACTTACTTACTTACTTACTTACTTACTTACTTACTTACTTACTTACTTACTTACTTACTTACTTACTTACTTACTTACTTACTTTTTCCAGGTGAACTGCTGTGTCTTGGTTCTGTGAATCTGCCGGAGTCTCACTAAGCCATGGGGGAAAATAGTCCTGAGAATGTCATCTATTACAAAGTGGAGGACGAGGATTTGGCCCAGGAGGATAAACTGTTGAGATTTGTGGACAAGAATGGCCTTGTCCCGGCCTCATCCAGAACAGTCTACGACAGGACAACGGTTCTCATCGAACAAGACCGAGGGCCGCTGGAGGATGACGACGAGGACGAAGGGCCGTGTGGGGATCCCTTGCCGTTTCTGCCCGATGGCCACGATGACCGCTTCCATTTGATCGCTGACCATGAAGGAATGTCACAGGGTTATGTGCAGCACATTATTTCCCCAGATCAGATTCACCTGACGATCCATCCTGGCTCAACTCCTATGCCACGAAACATTGAAGGAGCCACTCTCACTCTGCAGTCGGAATGCCCTGAAACCAAACTTAAAGAGGTAAGTGGCAGTCTTTAAGCTCCAAAGCAGTGGCTGTGGTTGCTGATCGCCACAAAGCCTCCCACAAATCTTGGGACACTGTGGAGGCTGTTGCCTCTCTTTGTGGCCCAAGCTGTGGTGGAGGCAGACCGCTGCTGCTTTCTTTAGGAAGGAGGCCACTTGGTAGGTCATGTGTAGAGATGGGCACGACTTAGCGGTATTCCCGTTTCCGTTACTCAGTTCCGTTACTCTACGGAAACGGTAACGGGAATTACTCCGCCAGAATTCGAGCTCGAACCGACGAACGAACAATTTTGGTCTGATTTGTCGTGCTCGTTACTTGCATTGCGCGATGCCATGCGGCACAAAAAAAACGTTTTTAAAAGTTAAAAAAACCCGGTTCCCGGCCAAAAAGCAGGCGGAAAAATGCCTGCCGTGCCTCAGGGCACCTACCGGAGGGATGGTTTGTTTCTGGAGGGGGGGGTCCCGGCCTCCTCCCCCTCCGTCCTGGGCTGCTCTGGTCTGGTGGGACTCGCCGCAGGC